>PISX010003718.1:0-28395 GCA_004024625.1 Mellivora capensis
CAAGTTACTGTCATAGGTACCTTAGATTACTTGTCACCAGAGACTTTGGATGGATGAACTGTAGAAAGTCTTTTTTTTTTTTTTTAAGATTTAATTATTTGAGAGACAGTTCAAGAGAGAGAGAATGTGCAAGGGGGAGGGAGAAGCAGGCTCCCAGGTGAGCAGGAAGCCTGATGCGGGGCTCGATCCCAGAACCCCAGGATCATGATCTGAGCCAAAGACAGATGCTTTACTGACTGAGCCACCCAGGCGTCCCTGTAGAAGGTCTTTTAACCTCTGTGAACATCATACTTTGTCTCTTCTTATGGTGACTTTGACAGAGACTGCAACACTTTTTTAAAAAAGGTTGGTTTCATAGCTCACTTCGTTGCTATCCATCATTCTCTCTCTACTTACAGATGTCCACAGCTTCTATTCAGACTGATCAACCTGTGTAGATTTTTAAAATCTTTGACTCAAGAGATTTTGCCTTTGAAGACTCTTATTTTATATTTAGCAGATACCTTTGAGTATTGGCCACCTATACTCTGCATATCTCACGCGGCTTTGTCTAACTTACTGTCCTACTTTATAATAAGGTCATTTTACCAATGTGCCCCTCCCCCATCATTCTCAATCTGATTATTTTCTGAGAACAAAAATTTGAGAAGTAAAGTTACCAGACTAAGGGTAAGAACATTTTTGAGGTGATTCATATATTATCCCAAAATATGGTTCCAACAAAAGTGATTTTGATTTACATATTCACTTGGATTATTTGGGCTGACTTTCACACTGTACTCTTGGCAACATTAGATACTATTTATTTTACAAAATGTTAATTTTAAAAATGCTATCTCATTAATAAAACTCTTCAATTTCTCTGATTACTAATAAATTCAATAGTTCCCAACATTTATTTACCTGTGTAGTTTCCTTTTGTAAACTTTTGTCTGTTCATGGCTGTATTTATTTTTCTAATGGTCTGTATATTTTTATTGATTCATAACAGTTCTTTACATATTAGAGATATTCTTCATCATATAGATATGTATTTTTCCCAGCTTATATTTTTAAATTCTGGAGTTATAATTTATATAAAATTCATAGATCTTAAGTGTATAGTTTAGTGAGCTTTTAACAAATGTATCTACCCATTCAATAACCACCTCAATCAAGATACAAAACATTATCCTCCCAAATTTCCTCCCGTTTCTGGTCAATCTCACTCTATCCCTGCCCTAGAGCCAACCACTTCCAGATTCCTATCACCATAGATTAGTAGTATTTCTTATTCTTTGTAGGTTAATATAAATTTATATTATTTCTTCCTCTTAAATATTTGATAGAATTTACCACTGAAGCAGTCTGGGCTTAGTGTCTGTACTAACTAGAAGTACTAATTAATCATGTCCAGTGAATAAAGCTTTGTCTCCAATAGGCTCTGGAAAAATCAAAGAAATATATGACAACCGCTGTTTTCAATTAAGGCTTATAATAAAAAAGGAAATAAATCATTCATTTACTCAATTCATTAAACACATAGTTCTTAATCAATTATATAATACAGGATACAATAAATGACAAAATGGTTCCTTTCCTTAAAGTAAATTTCAATTTAGAAGAAACCACAGACCTATAGGTAAATAATTAAAATTATTTGGTACTCATAAAAGAGAATAAATAAAGTATTGAGAGATATCAGAGGACGAGTGGGAAAATCCAAGAAAGACTTTCTTATCATGGAATTGTGAAGGCAAATAAGACCTCAGGTTTGAATCCCAGCTGTGCAACCTATTCACAATAAAAACTTAAATAAATTTCTGAACTTCATATAGTATCTTAGTTTCTCCATGAGTGAAATACAAATAAAAATGATACCCTAGGTGAAGAATAAATGAATTAGTATGTGTAAAACACTGTCAGCATTAGTATTATCATTGTCTTAACACAAAAAGAGATTTGCAACATACCTTGTATATTGTTTTTCTGCCCACAGTTAAAATCCTGTTTTATTTCCTGTTGTTGATTATATTCCCTCTTAAAGTCTTGTGGTAAGTTTTGAGTTTGAAATATTCATGATTGAAATAGAAGACCATATAAGTTGAGTACATTTCCACAATTCAGATAGTTAGAAATGACTTGGGGGACTAGCACAGCATCGTCCACGGAGAATGTGATTCTGCCTTTCTTCTTCTTGGCTTTGGTTTCTTTTTCTTACCTGTTCCAATTAGAAGACAACCACTTGAGTTCATTTTAATATGGGGATTTGTGATAACGTGAGTCCCAGTTTCCAAAGGCCAAAAATAGTTAAGAACAAAACAGAGCTCTCCCTTTTATGGTGTTCTCATGTAGCAGGCCTGAGCCTATCCTCTTGGCTGAGTTTTCATTCCACAAATCAGCATTACTGTTTATCTCTTAGTCAAGATGTAATGTTGCCATTTCCTCCCCATCTTTAGTTTAACAGTAAGTTTCTGAAAAGCTGGGTTGAAATTCATACAACCTAGTTTGAGAAAGATGGAAATTGATCCTCTTAACTATGATCATGGATTACTGCAAGACTCTCATCCTTTCTGCTGGATTTGTTGAGAAGTCTGGTCCAGAGGTCAGACAGTTCTTTGGAACCTTGATGGAGATGGTATTTATAATTTGATACTTACAGACCCTGTTTTATTTTTCTCCCCTAGATTGGAACTGAGATTTCAGTTCCTGCCCTGACTGCTGTTGCAACTCCAAGAACTATAGACCTTGCCCATCCAAGGATCAAGATAGAGGGTCTGTGCTTTGAAAGAGAACAAAGTGAACTGCCCATCCGTCCTGTAAGCCACCACTGCCTTGGCATCCTTCACCTCATTTTTTGGTTGTTTCTCCGGTGCTATTTTTTTACTATAGGACATAGGCCAAAGTCATTGGGAAAGATAGTCTTGAAAGAGTGGTCCATGGCATGAAGAAGACCTAGCTGGAAGTATGTTGAGAGACTGAGGATAGAGGGCAAAGAGCATGGCCTTTGGAATCTGAAAGAGCTGAGTTCAAACTCCAGCCTTACCACTAGCTCTGTGATGTTGTGACAGTGTTCCTGAGCCTATGTATTCATTCAAATATTTGAGTGCCTACTGTATGCCAGCTACCATTCCCAGTGAACAAGATGGAGGGAGGCAAAAAATAATCAAACAGATAAGGTCAGGTATTATAAGTGCGATGAAGAAAATAAAGTAGGAAATGATGGGCTATGGGTGAGGGTGGGGAATAAGCTACTTTATATATGGTAGTCAGGGAAAGCCTCTCTAAGGAAGGACTATCTGGTGTGAAATCTGAGTGACAAGAAGAAGTCAGCTAGGTGAAGGTCTGAGAAAAGAATATTCTAGTAAAGGGAAGAGCACATGACAAAATCTTGAAGTGGGGATGATCTTGAAGTTGGGTGGAACAAGGTGAGCAAAGAGATTATAATGGTAACAGTTCCCACTGGGAGGACTGTTGTGATCTGAAATAATTGAGAAGGTGTTGGTGCTCAGCATAGAGCCTGGCACACTCAGTGGCTTCCCTCCCTCTTCCTTCTTGACACTCCCCTCTATTCATTGTAGTGCCAACTTGGTGCCCAGTCCCCACTTAATTTTCAGTAAGTATCTAGTGACCATGTTGCCAAGGAGGTTGGATAAATTTTACCCTCTAAGAACTGAGGATATAATATGCAATTATGTTAGGAAAGAAAACTAGCCTGGGATTCAAAACCCCTCAGGAAAGTGTCTTAAGTTTGCAAAAATGACTTGCCTTGTGGCCCTTGGACAAATCACTTTATTTTCAGTTTTTTGGTGTACAAAGTGGGGGCTACAGTTTTTTTTTGGTTGCTAGGTTTGTTTGGGAGTTTATAAAAAAATCTTTTAAAAAAGTGATACCAAAAAAAAAATAAAAATAAAAAAAAAATAAAAAAAAAAAAGTGATACCACTGTGGATAATCATACTCTTAGAACCCAAAACAAGTCTGTACCAATGCAAAATAGTACTTTCAGGGCTACAGAGGGGTTGTTTTTATCCATCATGATTCTTTTGAGTGAGCATTTAAGAGAGAGAGACCAGGAGCTATATGTCATCCTTCCAATTTCACTGATAAAGCAACATAATAGAAAGGCAGCCTGGCAGGTGTGATTTTCAAAGTAAGAGCAGAAGGAGTTGATCAGTTAGTCAATCAACATATATTCCACACCAGTTATGCACTTACTCTAGCTTTTGGCAAATATGTACCTCTTTCTAGAAGTTCATATTCTAATGGGAAGAAGCAGACAATAAACATACTAACAAAGAGATAAGCGCACAAAGTGGGGGGTTGGTAAGTGCTATAAAGAAGATTGAGTAAGTGTTCTGTAGAGGAGGGTTATCAGAAAGGTTGATGTATTTTGGATGGTGAGGGAAGAAAGATGTCCTTGAGACTGTGATGTTTGAGTCTAGAGACTTGAATGAGGAAGAGGCAGCCATGACACCGTTGAGGAAAGAGGATTTCAAGCAGAAGAGGTAGCAGGTGCAAAAGTCCCAAGGTGGAAAGAGCTGGGCGGGAGGGGCCTTGTGTGGCAAGGATCATCATGATGAAGGTGGGGAGGGGAGGGAGATGAGGTCAGAGGAATAGGATAGCAGTCAGATCACGTGGGGCCTTCTAGGCCATAGTAAGGAGTCTAAATATTATTCACAGCAAAATGGGAAACCGTTGGAAGGTTCTGGACCCTGAGAGTGACATAATCTGACTTGGGCTTCAGAAAGTACATACCTCATAGGGTTATTATGATGATTCAGTTGGAATGATGTAGGTGCCCCACTTAGAACACTGTCTGGCTTATGGAATGCTCTCATTAAAATGCTCATTCTCTCCCTCAGTAATTGGTATGTGAAGGCTAGATCGTACAGAGCAAAAATGGAAACAGGAGACTAATGAGGAGTCTGCTGCAGTGATCCAGGAAAGAATCCTGGGTGGTAGGTAATTCAATTAGGGCCATCACTGTAAAGAGAGGGAGATGGGAAAATTGGGATCTATTTTTGTATCTTGTTCTTCTACTGTAGATATCCCATGCTGCCTTGCTATACAAACCTACCCCTCGAATAATAGCTCTAGCTAAGGCCAGGCCTCTTCATCGAGATTATCGACCTGACCGTGATGCCCACTGGCCAGTATCTTATGCTGCTATCCATTGCAAACTATCTCCCAGAATTCAAGAACTAGCTAATCCAAATAAAAGGTATGTCAAATTTATCACTAAGATGGGACAGGAAAGCTGGGGGTGCGAGGGAGGGGGAAATATTAACCTAATAAGACCAATGAAAATAATCGTAGAAATACAAGAAATGTTCAAAAACATCTCCCTTGTTACATTAATTGTGACAAATCTATGGTCTTACCATAAATATAAGACAGCAGTTAAAGGGTTAATGGACTAGTCCTGAAACTTCATCTAGGAAACAACTCTGTAAGGATGAATATGGGATTATTTATCTAACATATTAAGTGATACGAGTACATAACAGAGCACACAATGCTAAGAATGTTCTAAGAAAACAGGTATGTGCCATATGTTTGCTTGCATGTGCCTATAATATCTCAGAAGAGTATGCAAGAAGCTAGTAACAATGCTTGCTTTTGGGGGGCCCGAGGGAACTGGGATGGGAGCAAGATTTATTTTTTTACTAAATAGAGCTTTTGTGTTTTTCCATATCTTTGCATCATGTGCATGTATGACCTACTTGAAATAAATAATACATTCAACAAAGAAGAAAGGGACTCTAATTCCTGTTTACTTTTTAGAAGATTTCTTAACTTGCCTGAACCTCAGTTCATATTGTTTCCTTCGTGAGATAATGCCTGATCCCCCTTTTAAGTATCATCAGGAAAACCTAGGAGAAGCTGAAAAATTCGTAGAAGTCTTCAGCTCAGGGATTTGGGAATATGTTCATTCTTATATAATCTTTTTATATTTTTATAATGTGTTTTGCCTTTTAAAGAAATAAAGTTCAACAGCAATGAAATGAAGCTCTTTCTCTGTTCATTGACAAAGGAAAGGGAAGAATTAGATGAAGGTCTCAGGGTCTACCCCAGGGCAAAGTTATTATTTGATGGGAAGGTGCTACGGGTGGGAACTTCAAAAATTTGATTTCTTTTAGGCCACCAGAGGACTGCTGGGCTTGTTTTAATATTGTCAGATTATTGAAAAATTTCCAGAATTAACTTTCTGTGGAAAGAGCCAGGGCTTTGGAATCTGATAGATACATGAATAGGGATTTGACCACAGGTCATTATTATAACTTCCCTGAGCCTTCATGTCCTTATCTGTACTATGGGGGTCATGACACCTGTTTCATGGGGCATTTATGAAAAATCAAAACAGAATAATACCATAGTTCCATTTTCTGTTCATTTTTTTTCAGGTCGCATTCTTTTTCCCCCATTTCAGGTCTCCTGTGCATATTATATATTACGATCCAGATGTCTTTAAAGTCAAGCCAGCTGCTTTGAAAAGTCAGTGTTCTCCAAGGATCCACGAACTGGCAGAACCAGTTGTGCATTAAATGCAGAAAGCCACATCAGTCAGACTCTAGTTATGTGTCTAGAAAACATATTAGGTGACTTAGTTCCCTACTCTGATCCCATCCCCTTGTATTCCTGCATCCTCTCCAAACCATGGAGACCTCCAGGGAACACCACTGTGACCATCAAATAGCAATTCCTGGTGTTACCTGCAGTCATGTCTTTAGCAGATTTGGAGACTCGAGCATGCAATAAAAGAGAAGCTGAGAGCCTGCCTTATCCTTGCTATATCTCCTCACAAGCATCTTGGCCGTCACATTGCTCTGGCTGACCTGAGCAAACACTTCCTTATGTTTGCTGACTTTGTTTTTCTTTGCCTGGAGAGATTCGTATTCCCCAGCAGCTGGTCTCTGCTCAGTCCCTGCTCTAGTAAGTCCTGGGAATGGGAATAATTCTTTGTGTTGCTTTTCCAACCTCCCCTCCTTAACCGAGAAGTAACACTGAAACGGCGAAGCCTTTTGGGATAACTTGAAATGCTTTTCATAATCTGTAGGTGAAATTTAGGGAACTGGTTACCTTAAATAATCGCCCCTGCCCCAATCTCTGTTCCTTCACTCAGGCTGCGTCATTTATCAGGAATGACAGAAAAAGCAAGGTATTTGGTAAGCATTGGATTCTCTGTCAAGTTACATCTGCTCAGAGTTTTTAAAATTTAATTGTTTTATTCTCTTTATGGATCAGTATTTTACAAATGAAACTAAGTTTTATGACATATTAGATTTACATGAAAATGAACTTATCTGATAACCAGTTTTATAGATGGCTGAGTTCTGTCTCCAATACTTTGTGTTAAGGAGATAACTAGTGTTATGGAGAGGCAATATTGTGTAGTAATTTTGAACTTCCGTTTTGTAATCAGGCAGACCTGGCTTAGTCTCCCCATGGATCATTTATGCCAGGTATGTGATTTTGAACAAATTTCCTAACCTCCCTCCCCACCCCATGCCTATTTCTTTATGTGTAAAATGGGTTCCTGCTGCATTATTATAAAGATTAAATAAGAAAATTATGGGGGTTCCTGAGTGACTCAGTTAAGCATCCAGCTTGTGATTTCGGCTCAGGTCATGATCTCAGGGTTGTGAGATTGAGCCCCACATCCTGCTCTGCACTCAGTGGGGAGTCTGCTGCTTTCCCTCCCTCTGCCCCTCTCCCCATTTGCACTCCCTCTCTCTCACACTCTCTCTCAAATAAATAAATCTTTTAAAAAAAGAAAATCATGTAAAAAAGTATGAATTGGGAAAAAATTGTTTACAAATTTAGCTCCTTTTATCTTCTAAGAGGGGGAAGGGATAGTTCGTATCAATGGGAAAATAAAAACCTTTATGGCTTGATTCATACATTGAGTGAATGTTTGTTGAGTGTCTTTGCTTTGCCAGGTACTATACCAGGCATTGGAGATAATCACACTAACCCCAACAGATGTGGGCTCTGCTCTCATGGGCTGTTGAGCCAATTGGGAGAGATGGATGTAATTCACACATTCACAAATGTAAAACTACACAGGTGGCAAAGTGCCATGACAGAGAGGTTATAATGCTGGAAATAACAGCATAGAGAACTCTGACTCCCTTGGGAGGGCAGAGGAAGATTTCTTTAATGAAGGGTTAATTGGTCTGGAATCTAAAAATTGAGTAAGGTTAACTAACCATATAGGAGATGGGAAGTCAGTCCAGGTAGTGGGAACATGTGTTTAGTGGACATTTGTTGATTTGGGGGCCATCCTGCATCCATTTCTCCTTCTGATAAGAACTCCCAATTTGCTTTTGGAGAATTACTTTGTCTACATTGTTTAAAGCTTTACTGGTACTTTTTTTAAAAAATATTTTATTTATTTGAGAGAGAGAGAGGGAGCACACAAGCAGGGTGTACGGGGCAGAGGGAGAAGGAGGAGCAGACTCCCCACTGAGCAGGAAGCCCAAAGCAGGGTTCAATTCCAGGACCCTGAGATGATGACCTGAGCCAAAGGCAGACATTTAACCGACTGAGCCACCCAGGCGCCCCTGGGGCTTTGGATCTTATGCAGAGTGGTGCGAGGGGTGGGTGTATAGTTGGAGCTGGTATTTCCCGGTAGCGGTGCCCTGATGAGACTTCATTCTGCTCCTACTCCCTGAGTCCCTGGAGCTGCCGTGACCCTTCACCTACTCCTTTGACTCAGAAGGTGCCTGCAGCCTTCTAGTAAATCCCCTGTGGCAGGTGGACAGATGCAGTGGGGACTGAAAGAAAGCCGGTCTCATTCAAACAGAGGTAGAAACGGGGTTGCACGATGTAAGAGAAGAAGGAGGGGAGCCAGACCATGCAGGGCCCTGGAGGCCATGTTGAAGACTTTGCTTTTTATCCTAAAACCTGTGAGAGTTGTTGGAGTAATGTACACACAGGGATAATGTAACCAGGGTTGCCATTTGAAAAAACGTCCCTGGACAAATAAATCAGAAAGGAGACAGTAGAAGTAGGTAGACCAGGTTAGGGGGCTATTTACTAGGTTGGATGAAAGATGAAAACAGTTTGGTGGTACCATAGTAGAGATGGAAAGAAGTGACAAACTGACAGAGATTTGAGGAAGTGAATTTTTATAGCATTTGGTGATGGGTTGGATATGGTGTGGGAGAGAGGGAAGCGGTTAAGAACTCCTGGATTTCTAAGTTATGAAATAAGCTAGAAGTGTCTGAATACACAAATGGACAATGGCCGGGCTGTTATGACAGTAGACTCTGACTTACAGCCTTCGCAGCCATCACCAGGTTAGGGACCTAAACCGCAACCCCTGTAGCAATTAGCCCAGAAGGGTCAGGATCTGGTCAGTGGTCCTTACTGCTGCTGATTTTTGCCCCCACCTCCAAGTCAGGGCCAACCAGAGAGAGCCAAATATACTCCCCAGGCCAGTCAGACAGCATGCCCTATTTCTAGTTAGCTCAGCTCCAAGCTCCCCGCACCAGCAGCCTTTAATCAGAGCATGCCCAAAACCTCCTCCTTGTCCCCTGTAAAGCTTTAACACTCCTCTGCCTTTGAGTCTCTGCCAGATGCAAGCGGTGATGGCTGACTCATAATAGCAAGCTCTAAATAAATAGCCTGATGTGTCCTCATTTGGGTAATCTTGATTTCCACAATTTATCCCTTCAGTGGGAGAGGACCAGAAGAGGAAACTAGAGAAGCATGTGTTCAGTTCTGGACACTTAGATTAGAAGACGCCTTTCGGATGCTTTGAGCTCAAAGCAGATGCCAGGTGCCGGGCTATCTTAAGACTTGCATGGTTCCTAGGCACTTTCGCCTTTCTGGGTTCTTCCTTATATTAATATGAAAAATTACATTTTATGACTGTTCGTATAAAGATGGACTTACTAATATTGCATATTAAAAATATTTTTTAACTAAAAGTTTCTTTTTCCATTCTCATTTAAAGCGGCAACATTTTTGTGAGCTCCTAAAAATACTGTGAGCTACGGGCAGTGGGCCTACTGTTCCCAGTGAGACAGGTGGCCCTGTTCAGGTAGGCAGTCCATATATGGGTCTGTGTTGCTGCGAGTGGACCTGTCTACTGAGGATCAACAGGTGCAAGTCATCTCTGTCAAGTGTGATTGAACCTGGGGTGGAGTGGGGGAGAGAAGAGGGACCAGGTATGAACCCTGACTTGGTATTTGCTGATATTGAGGAATTGCTAATTATACTTAGGAGGGTATTGGTATGGGGATTATGCTTCCAAAAGCAGTCTTTTAGAGGTGTGGGCTAAAGCACTTGTGTATGAAGGGATATCCGGAGTTTGCTTTGAAACAGCCTCAACAAGGGAGTGGATGGGAGTGTGTGTTGATTGTTGAAACTAAGCGATGGGGACAGAGGGTTCATTGTAGCATTCTCACTTCTATTGGACATGCTTCAAGCTTTGCATAAGAAAAGTGCAAAGTGGAAGGGGAGCCAGGATGGACAGGGACAGGTCTCAGCAGAGGCTTGGGGTCCTGGGCAATGCAGAACTGCCCCAACCCTGGTACTTTCAATCAGGTCTGCTTTGCTCCCAAATGTTTGGTGTCATGGCTGTTTCAGGGGGGAATTCAAGGCAACGTGTCTGTATCCCATGTCCAGGGACAGTGTGGAGAAATCGCATGTACAAAATGGTGAGTTAATTCATAATTTGGTGGAAGTAGGTTTGTGGGGTTACAATTCGCTGGGAATAAGGTAATATAAGATAAACTGGTACTCTACCCCACATTCAGGAGAATGGGAGGGATTCAGGACTTTCACCAAACTTGCGGTGCAGGAGGGTTTTCAAGTTAATTCTCTTTGAATGTTCAAGGGTCAGCATGCTTCCCTTGACCTCTGGGTTGTAAATGCTTGACATGTGAAATGTGAAGAATAAGTGGGAAGGAGAATTAGAGATACTTGTTTGTCAACCTGGATTTGACTGAAGGAAGGACAATGGTGACATAAATGTTAAATGACTTCCTGCAGTCAGGGAGAGGGGGTGAAGGAGGCTGGTCCTGGAAGGAAACTTCACCAAGTATTAGCTATGCAACCATGTATAAATTCCTTGCCTTCTCAATGACAAGGGGCTAACAGTACTCACTGTTGGGATTTGAAAGTTGCCAATAAATTACACTTCTCCTTTCCCTCCCTGAGTTCAGACACAATTGAGAAACCCAGGCAGATGGAGTTCAAATTAACTCATTTACAAAGGATAAAGCTATTTGGAGAAAGCAGTTTTGGTAAGCAAATGGCTTTGCCAATGTACCCCTCTTCTGGAATTGAATTGAAAACCCTCCACGGGCCACACCCACCCCCCAGGAGCAGAAAGAATGCACTCGTCCATGGCTCTGAGATCTCGAGAAGGAAGACATGCATTCCTCCTAGATTTACTAGAGGAGGAGTCACTGCTCCCATGGGTAGGAGGAAATAGGGGTAGGCGAGGGGAAGAGGCAAGAAGTCTTTTTCTGGGGAATTCTGCGGCTCCACATGGAAGAGGTGGGACTTCCCAAGGAACGCTGGGAGATAAATGTTCATCTGTAACACACACCTCACTGGGTTCTTGTGAAGTACTTATCCAGTACAAAGGAATTGGGTTTTGTTTTCTCAACCTTCTTAGTGGGATTAAGAAGCTTCTCATGTCTTTCTGGATAATGGAGTTTACTCCTTTTGGTGAGGCCCATTACAGTCCCAGTGAAACCCAGCCTTCTCCAGAGGTGGAGTCTGCTTCCCTACGCCTTGAGGCTGGGCTGGCCTGTGACTTGCTTAGACTGAGAGACTGTGGCAGAAGTGACACTGTATGACTTCCACGCCCAGGCCTTAGGAAGCCTTGTGACTTCAGCTCCTGCTCTCTCTGAATGCTTCCCTGGGGCTGCCTGGGAAGACACCAGCCTCCTTGAGAGACCACGTGGTGAGGCTCAGCCCCCTCAGACCCCCCATCTGGGCCCATCCTCAGGCTCACCCTCGGCTAAGTGTGCCCATGTCAGAGAGGCAGCAAGACCAGCAAAAGCACTGTCCAACTAATCCACAGAATTGTTGGGGAAAAATGGTTATTGGTTTAAGCTACTAAGTTTGGGTTGACTGGCTATTCAGCAGTAGTTAACTGAGACAGGTAATATGCTGGTGGAGCCTCAGGCTGATGCCAAGAGGGTTAGGGACAAGTAAGGGGTTCTGATGGCAGCGGCTGGTTTCCATAGGTTTGTGAGCATGTCCTTGGTCTTGGTCTGCTAAATGAGCAGGCAGACATTTCTCCCTCAATTGGGTGTTTTAAGCCCCTTTTTCCACTTGTGAGATAACCTGCAACCCACAGCAGGCCTGAGCTGAAGTGACCCACAGTTGGCCAGTAAGAACCTCCATGAACTGAGGCAGGGGAGTGTGCTGGTCGCTGACAAAGCCAAACCTCCCACCTTAACTAGTTCCCACTCCTCCTTCCAGAGTGTTTTGCTTCCTAAGGACCTATCTGAGGAGGTCCTGGCCCATGGCCTCCCTTGGCAGCAGAGACATACCACAGGCGGTAAGGAGAGAGAGCCTGAAGATACATGTTCTTTCTTAATTTGTGTTGGTTTTTCTTTTCTGTCTGGGAGGAGCTGCCAGATGGGAAAACTTCCCCACCCGTGGCAGCGTGCATCTGCCTGCCTGCTCTCTGTTGCCAAGGCGTGGTCTGCTAGAACTTCTAGGACATACGTTGAGCATTCTGGGCTGGGTTGCAAGCAGGGCAGGCGTAAGACATGGGACAGAGAAGGGTGGCTGTGTGCCGTAGGGGAGCAGAGAGAAGCTTTCGTTTTCAGTGTGAAGCGGGGAGCAAAGTCGCCCCAGGATAGTAGGGACACAACGGTGATGGTCAGATAGCCACTCTGTGAAAGCAGCAGTGGCCTAGGCAGGTGGACATCAAAAGAAAGCGGTAACAGACCCCAGGTAATACACCCCATTTTGTGTAATAATTTAAGCAGGTGGGAGGGCCTCGGGGTTTAGAGAGTTTGAAAGCACCACATTCCTGGCTTCAGCAAGCTTAAAGCATAGCCTAGCTCAGGAAGCCATTTTGAGATCTGGCTTCTTTGAGATCATTACTGCAAGGCTGACCATTGGCAGAGAAAGAATAAATGACTGCATTGCATGATTTCAAATATACAGGGAGGAAGTATAGACTTGTGGCTGGCAGTGCACTTTCTGGAAGAAGAATGGCAGGATTTCAGCCCCGGGCCCACCACTTATTAGCTCTGTGTCTTTGGATAAATTAACTAACCTCTCTGGGCCTCAATTTCCTCACTTGTAAAATGGAGGTAAGAATAGTATTGCCAAATGTTTCCCCTCAAAGCACCACCAAAGAGCTTGTGAATGAGGCAAAGCTGAGTTTATAGCTTATTAAGATAAGGGAGATCTCTACCTTCATGAAATGTTAGCCACATCTAGTAAGGAAAGGGCAGTGGTGAGGTATTTATGAGTTTGGGATCAGTTAGGATTGGGTAACAGATTGATAGAGACAGCAGGGCAAGAGTTTCTGAAGGAGGCTTTGAGAATTAATGAGACCAGTGAAATACTTCCAGGTTAATCAATAAAAGTTATTTGCAACTTCATCTTTTTAGGCAAGAGTTTCCTAGAGCTACATGATTGAAGGCAGTAGCATGTTAAGTAGCACGTTAAGGTAGAAACTAACCTGTGTTGGGGTACGGGCACATCTCAGAGATATTGCAGCTTTGGTTCCAGACCACAATAAAATGAATATTGCAGTAAAGTGAGACATTATTTTTAGTTTTCCAGGGCACATAAAAGTTATGTTTATACTCTACTGTATCTATTAACTATGCAATAACATTAATGTCTAAAAACCACTGTACATATATATTTTTAAAAATATTTTATTTATCTATTTGCGAGAGAGAGTGAGCACGAGCAGGGGTTGCAGGGGAAGAGAGGCAGCGGCAGAGGGAGAAGCAGGCTCCCTGGAGCTGGACTCAGGACTCATCCCAGGACCCTGGGATCACGACCTAAGCCAAAGGCAGAGGCTTAACCGACTAAGCCACCCAGGAGCCCCTACACTGTGCATATCTTACTTTAAAAATACTCGAGGGTGCCGGGGTGGCTCAGCTGGTTAAGCATCCAACTCTTGATCTCAGCTCAGGTCTTGATCTCAGTTTCATAGTTCAAGTCCCATTTTGGGTTCCATGCTGAGTGTGGAGTCTGCCTAAAAAAAAAAAAAAAAGAAGCAGAAGAAAATTATTGCTAAAAAAAATACTAAGCACCATCTCAGTTTTCAGTGAGTTACAAGCTTTTTGCTGGTAGAGGGTTTTGCCTTGATGGTGGAATGCTGCTGTGGTTGCTGAAGGTTGGAGTGGCTGTGGCAGTTGCTTAAAACAATGAAGTTGCCACATCAGTTGTCTTCCTTTTACAAACAATTTCTGTGCAGCAGTGATGCTGTTTGATAGCATTTTGCTCACAGTAGAACTTCTCTCACACTGGAGTCAATCCTCTCAATTCCTGCTGCTGCTCTATAAGGTTATGTAATATCCTAAACCCTTTTCTGTCATTTCAAGTCTTCACAGCATCTTCACGGAGTAGATTCCATCTCAAGAAACCACTTTCTTTGCTCACCCATAAGAAGTAACTCCTTATCCCTTCAGCTTTGTCATGAGCCTGCAACAATTCAGTCCCCTCTTCAGGCTCCAGTACTCATTCTAGATCTCTTATTTCCACCACAACTGCACTTCCTTCCTCCGCTGACATCTGGAACCCCTCAAAGTCCTCCATGAGAGTTAGAATCAACTTCTTCCGAACTCCTATTCATGTTGCTATTTGGACCTCTTCCCGTGAATCACAAATGTCCTTAATGAGATCCAGAATGGTGAATTTTTTCCAGAAGGTTTTCAATTTACTTTGCTCATATCTGTCAGAGGACTCACTATTTGTGGCAGCTATAGTCTTATGAAATGTATTTCTTCAGTAATAAGACTTGAGAAAAGACAACGATCCCTTGATCCCCGGGCTGCAGAACAGATGTTGTGTTAGCCGGCCTGAAAGCAACGTCAGTCTCATTGTCCATCTCCATCAGAGCTCTTGGATGACCAGGTACATTGTCAATGAGCAGTCATATTGTCAAAGGGATCTGTTTTTCTGCCCATTAGGTCTCAACAGGGAGCTGAAAATACTCAGTAAACCGTGCTGGAAGCAGATGTGCTGTCATCCAGGCTTGGCTGTTCCATTGACAGAGCATAGGCAGAGTCAATTCAGTGTAAGTCTTAAAGACCCTGGAACTTTTGAAATGGCAAATGAGCACTGGCTTCCTTTTAAAGTCACCAGCTACATTAGCCTCCAACAAAGGCCTGTTCTTTGAAGCTTTGAAGCCTGGCATTGACTTCTCCTCTTTGACTATGAAAGTCCAAGATGGCGTCTTCTTCCAGTACAAGGCTGTTTCATCTACATTAACAGTCTGTTGTTTCTTCTAGCCTCCTCCCTTCACTCTTAGCTGGATCCTCTGGGGAACTTGCGGCAGCTTCTAATCAGTACTTACAGCTTCACCTTGAACTTTTATGTCATAAAAACAGCTTCCTTCTTTAAATCTCATGAATCAACTTCTGCTGGCTTCAGACTTTTCTTCTGCAGCTACTTCCCCTCTCTCAGCCTTCCTGGAATTGAAGAGAGTCATGGCCTTGCTCTGGATTAGGTTTTGATTTTTTAAAAATTTTTATTTATTTATTTGACAGAGAGAGAGAGAGATCATGAGTAGGCAGAGGTGGTGGGGGGAAGCAGGCTCCCTGCTGAGCAGAGAGCCTGATGTGGGGCTCAATCCCAGGACCCTGAGATCATGACCTAAGCTGAAGGCAGAGGCTTAACCCACTGAGCCACCCAGGTGCCCCTGGATTAGGTTTTGATTTAAGGGAATGTTGTGGCTGGCTTGATCATTGGTCCAGACCACTCACACTTTCTCCATATCATCAATAAGCTGTTCTGCTTTCTTTATCAGCTATATGTTCACTAGAGTTACACTTTCAGTTTCCTTTAAGAACTCTTCCTTTGCCTTCACAACTTGACTGGTACAAGAGGCCCAGCTTTCAGCCCATTGGCTTTCAACATGCCTTCCTCACTAAGCTTAATCATTCCCAGCATTTGATGTAAAATGAGAGATATGTGACTTGAATGCTTTGAGGCCATTGTAGGGTTATTAATAGACCTAATTTCAGGGAATAAGGAAGTCTGAGGAGAGGGAGAGAAACTGGGGAGTGGCTGGTAGGTGGAATAGCCAGAAGACACCAACATCTGTTAGTTACATTCGCCATCCCATATCGGCATGGTTCGTGGTGCCCAGAACAATTACAATAGCGACATCAAAAATCACTCATCATAGATCATCCATAGCAATATATCCATAGCAATATCATAATGAATATCATCCATAGCAATATCATAATGAAGAAGTTTCAAATATTTGTGACTATTACCAAAATGAGTCACAGAGACACAAAGTGAGCAAGTGTTGTTGGAAAAATGGCACCAACAGACTTGCTCAGGGCTGCCACACACCTTCAACTGGTGAAAAACACAGTATCTGCAAATCTCAATAAAGTGAAACTCAATAAAAGGAGGTATGCCTGGACATGGGAACTCTCTACTTTCCATTCGATTTTTCTGAAAACCTAAAGCTGCCCCCCAAATGGAATTATTAATTAAGGAGAAAAAATAAACGGGTAGAGAAGGAGATTGCTGCGTGGTAGGTACCTTCTTGGGGAAATCTTGAATCATCCAACACAAATCAGGCTAAAACATGCTTTTGGTTCTTCATTTACTTTGCATAAAGGTGCATTGTTTATTTTGCAAGGGCATAAAAGAACAAAACGAGAGCAATAGGATGTCTCACAGCCATTGCCAAAATAAGCTCTCATTAGGTTAACAACCATGAACATTCAATCAGTCTCAGAGAAGTAAATCTCAGCCTTAGGAAAGGTTCCAAATCTCCCTCGGTTTACTCAGTAAATAAAGGCTGTATCTTAGTGATTCTTATTAAAGGATTCACCACATCAACAGACATATATGAAGGTGTTTAACAAAGTGCTTAATTGTTAGTATCTCGTTGATCAGCAATCCCTCATTTAACTTCACCATCAGAACACATAGTTTTTGCTCAGGCAGAGAACCAGCTCCTTTATCCCCTCCCTGGGTTGGAAGTTTGGTAATCCAGGAGACTTCAAACTCGTTCTCCACAACCAGACCCCAGTCTCCCCCAGCCCTGGGACCACTCACCTTCTCTGCCTTTGGTCATGGACATAAACTCAGGTCTGTGTAAAACATTCTTTTCCTCTCTGTAACACAGCTTGCTTTCTAACTTTGAGCCTTGTGCCACTGAGCTGGTGGAAAAAATAGCCTCACACCTTTCTGGGTTTTCAGGAGCCTCCCCAGTGCCAAGATGTTGAGTAGTGGGGCTTGAGGGTGGGGTGGGGTGGGGAAGGTCCTCTGGGCTCCGTCCACATAGTTACTGCCAAGACTTGTCATCCCTTTTCCGTATGTTCCCGGCAGGTCCTCCAGCTTTCTGCTGCCTTCCTGCTGGGATGGGGATGTGGGAGTCTCTGGCAGGGCTGCCTTTGATCCTGCCTGCCTAGACACAGCCATATTCCCCAGGATTTTCTTGCCTTAGTAGTGACTATTTTGCAAAGCCAGACACAGATCCTTTCTGCTCCTGGAATCCACGACCTCTCATTTTTTGCCCCTTTACTCCCACCTATGAGCAAACATTTCCAGTCTGGGGATGACACAGATTCTCTTTCTTTCATCTCCCCCGCAATGCCCCACCCCAAGGATTCCCTAAGAGCGTAAGCTTTTGGAACAAGGAGCAAAAGTACTTTCAAACTATATCTCTTTTCTCCCTTGCTACATCCCTCCCCCAAGGCAATGAGGCTGAAGCCTACAGGGATGGAAAGGAGCCCTACAGAGAAGAAAAGGAAGAAATCCACATTTCAAAATACTATTTGGCCATATATTTTAGTTGTATGTAGGTCTGTCTTCCCCTAGTATATTTTAAGCCTTCTGATAGTGTGAATTGTTTTCTGTGTCCTCCACAACGCCTGTGGAGAGAGAAGGTGCGTCCTCTGACAAACTCTGGTGGTTATTCCTTACGCCTTGTCCAGTTTTGAGGAAGGCTCTGGAGCTCTCCTGTGGGGTCATGATGGTCACATCCCTGATGCTAAATCACAAGACTACCCTTCTCAGACATTGGTAACTATTACATTTTTTGTCACCTTTGGAGATCCTGCATATATCTGAACATAGTTCATCAGAATGGATGGAATTTTAAAACTTTTTCATCAGGTGGAAAGGTTTGGGTCTAAATCTTTAAATAGGGGGGATATAAATCATCATATTACTATTAGCGTGTGGGGGGCAGGGAGAGAAGAGGCAGAAACCTTCATACATCGAGTCTCCTACCCCCAAACGTTGTGTTGACTCAAATTTTTCACGTATTATACTCCTTAAGCTGAGGCGCCAAAGGCCCATCTTAAAACGTGAACGTGCTATTTGATGATGGTCTTAGATTATCTTGGTAGTTATTCAGTGGAACACAAACCCTGAAGGAATGAGACACAGGACAGGTATGCTGTGATGGAAAAGGATGAAAATTTGAAAAGGAAAAGGCCACTGTCTCCCATGGGTGACTGGAATTAGAAATAAAGTATGAAAGGGGATCAGAAACCAGGACAAAAGTTCAAAATTTTGTCCAGGATACAGAGACCCTACTTCTGGGGCAAAGGGATTGTATGAGCCTATGGACTTTCTTCAGTGTGTTGTCCAATGACAGTTTTTTCATTCTCTGCTCCACTCAGTAGGGGTATATAGCTTCCCAGGCTGGGTGCGCTGGAGTCCCAGGGCCCCCGGTGGGTGCCTCACCACTGGCAGGCGCCATGCTGACTAGGAAGGGAGAACGAGCTCTTTGCTCCAGCCGCCCAGTCTGCCACCAGTCCTGGGACAGCTGGGCTGGAGGTGCTCTCCATAGCCACGGCCACCTGCAACCTTGTCAAGGCCATTAACTCTTTCATTCTAAACCTTTCTAGTCCTCTAGCATTTCCTCTCCAACAACGGGTCCATACTGCCACAGCTGGATCACACCAAGTGACTTGGGTGTCCAGCCTTCTGTCTCGTGCTGAAGTTGGAGAACCGGGTACTTGGAGCAATCACCTTCCCCTCTCCAATTTCCACTTAAGTGGCTCTCGGGTGATCCCTGATCCCCAAATGAGCTGAAAAGCGGCTAAGAGGGCCCTGCTGGGACATCTCACAATGAGCTGAGCTTACACATTTCTGGCTTTGCCCCTCTTAAAAGCAAGAAAGGCGGAAACTCTTACCGAAACCCTGTCTGAGTTTCTGCCTGATCCTGAGCCGAGTTCAATTCTGAAGCTGATCACGGCCTCGGGGAGCAGCTGTACTACATGGGGCTGGAGCCCACGGCCCTTGGGACTCAGCTGCGGTGCTGGGGCTGGATGCTGAGCGATCTATCTAGTGAGAGTAGGTCCAGGAGCGTTCATTCCTGCACCCCAGTTTCTGGCCCCAGACCTGCCACCCCAGAGTCACTCGTAGATGTATATCATCATGAAATGAAACTGCATTTAACCCACATTTATGGGATCTGGGTCTACTTTACCAAGCTTTTTAACATCCCCCCAATTCTCTGGCTCTATAAAAGAGAAATTAACTTCATTAATTGACTCAGAAGATTCACATTCTTCCGCTCCCCCCAAGCAGTCAGGAGAACTTCGTGCAAAGTAGTAGAAAGTGAAGGGAAAGGGCCCTTCTTATTGCCAGACCAGACACTCATGTGCTTTTATGGAATAAGTATTTTGCACCAGGACCGGACAACATAGTGGATTCCTGATGAGAGAAGATGAAAGGAATGACAGTTGGCTAGGACAGAACGCCAAAGGTTCTCTCTTCCCTCCAGCCAGCAGCTCAGCTCCTTGGAGCCAAACAACCCTCTGTCTGGGATTTGTGTTAAACATGACCCTGCAGTGGCTTTTCCCCCCAGACAGTGTAAGGCAAGTTCTTTTATTATTATCCTTGTGTAGACTCAGCTAAATCCATACACAGGAACCCTTCGGTTGCTGCTGCTCTTTTGGAATTTCTGGGCTTTGAAGATGGTCTATGACCTATTTTATTTTTTAAAGATTTTATTTATTTATTTGACAGACAGAGATCACGAGTAGGCAGAGAGGCAGGCAGAGAGAGATGGAGAAGCAGGTTCCCTGCTGAGCAGAGAGCCGGATGCGGGGCTCGATCCCAGGACCCTGGGATCATGACCTGAGCTGAAGGCAGAGGCTTTAACCCACTGAGCCACCCAGGCACCCTATGACCTATTTTTGAATTACAGAATCTCAAATTCTTGGTCAAGTTTTCACTCACGAGCCCCCAGAGCTCCCGATTATGGTGCAAATGGACTGAGTTAGTTGAAACAGAAGTGAATTATATAAACCTGTAGGAGATTCCAAATGGTGACTGTTTGACCTTACAATATATGTGTGGTATTCCAATTTAATTTTTATTTTTTCAAGATTTTATTTATTTATTCATTTGAGAGAGAGAGAGTGCATTCAGTGGGAGGAGCAGAGGAAGAAGGACTAGCAGACACCATGCTGAACGCAGAGCCCAATGTCGGGGGCGTGGGGGGGCTTGTTCCCACAAACCTGAGAGCATGACCTGAGCTGGAATCAAGAGTTGGATGCTCAACCCACTGAGCCACCCAGGCACCCCTATAATCCTATTTTCTGAATCCCAAACAGGACACATTCAGAGCATGAGAAGGACTTGAAATCAAGACTGCCCTGGGAACAAGATATAGTCACTTTATGTATGTTGCATATTATTTAGGTAACTAAGTCATTTCCCTAACCTTGCCTTGCTTAGGTAGTATAATTACTTGTATTCTGTAACCGCACACCAGTCTGAAGGTAGTGAAACAGCTGTGGGTGAGGGGAAGCAAGGAAGAGAGGCTATAGATGATCTGAAAGAGTGTTTCAGAGGTATCGGTGTTACCGAGCTGCAACTAGTTATGTATCATTTATTATATTTCTGTTATGCATATCATATATTATATTAAATATACCATATATACTTATCTGGTTGGAAATCCCTTTAGTAAATGAAATGCTTGTGCAGTGAGGGCTCAGGGACTGCTAGTGCTGACCAGCTGAATTTCATTCACTTGACCTTTACGGGCAAGAGGGCTTAGCTGCTGGGGTTTAGTTCAGCTTAGCAATTTCCCTCACTTCGCCTTTGCAAAAAAGTCATTGTATGAGGTATCTACTGCTGTGTAACAAACTACCCCGAATGTCAGTGGCTTAACGTGAATACTTAGCAGCTCCGTTTCTGTGCGTCTGGAATCTGGGAGCCGCTGAGGTGACTTAGCTCCTGCCAGCTGTTGGCCAGAGGCTCCCCTCAGTTCTTTGGCACGTGGGCCTCTCCAGAGGGCAGCTCACGACACAGCAGCAGCCTCCCTCAGAGTGAATAAGTGTGCAAAGGAGAGCAAGACAGAAGTCATGGTCTTTTTGTCACCTAATCTTGGAAGTGACATGCCATCGCTTTTACCATAGGGTCCTGCCCATAGTCAAGGGAAGGGGATTCCGCAACGGAATGAGTATCGGGTGACAGGGATCACTGGAGCCATCTGAGGTGCTGCCTACCGCAGCTAGAGAGGAAAAAAGTGACCATTTTACTTGTAATCAAAGTAGTATGACCTAAATATGATACAAAATACACAAGCCATCAAAGAAAAGTTAGGTGAATTGGACTTTATCAAAATGAATTTTATGCATCAAGAAAGTGAAAAGACAACCCATAGAATGGGAGAAAAAAACCACCAGCCATACAAGTGATACGGTGTTGTATGCACAATATATAGCATTCTTACAATTCAACAATAGACAAATAATCCCATGTAAAAATGGGACACCTGGGTGGCTCAGTTGGTTAAGCGTTTGGTCCAGGTCATGATCCTGGCGTCCTGGGATCTTGGCTCAGGTCATGATCTCGGGGTCCTAGGATCGAGTCCTGCATGGGACTCCCTGCTCAGTGGGGAGTTTGCTTCTCCCTCTCTGCCCCTTTCCCATGCTTGTGCTCTCTTGCTCTCTCTCCGCGTGCTCTCTCACACTCTCAATTTTATTTAAAAAATATGCAAAAAGATTTAAAAAGGAATTTCTCAAAAGAGGGTATACACACGGTCAATAAGTCCATGAAAAGATGCTCAAAATCATTAATCATTAGGAAAATGCAGATCAAAACCACAGTGAATATTGCTGCATTCACTTTATGTTTATTTAAAAAAATGGAAAAAACACGTTTTAGCAAGGATATGAAAAAAATGGAATTCTCATTCACTGCTGGTGTAAACCATTGTAGCCACAATGGTGGTTCCTCAAAAAAGTTTAATGCAGCATTCCTACACGACCCAGCAATGCCATTCCCAGGTATAGCCCCAAGAAAAAAGAAGCTGCACATTTGTAGAAAAAACTTGTATGTGAATGTTCATAGCCACATTATGTGTGAGAGCCAAAAAGTAGAAATAACGAAAATGTCCATTAACATGAATGGAAAATCAAAATGTGTTCCATCCACACAATGGAATATTATTCAGCCATAAAAAGGCACAAAGTAGGGGCGCCTGGGTGGCTCAGAGGGTTAAGCCTCTGCCTTCGGCTTAGGTCATGATCTCGGTGTCCTGGGATCAAGCCCTGCATCGGGCTCTCTGCTCAGCAGGGAGCCTGCTTCCCCCTCTCTCTCTGCCTGCTTCTGCCTACTTGTGATCTCTCTCTCTGTCAAATAAATAAAATAAAAATCTTAAAAAAAAAAAAAAAAAGAAGTGACCACTCTCCCGCTCAATCTCCTTTCCAGTAACTGTAAGGGGCAAGGAAAGCTGCGTGGCCCTCAAGGACAAGCCTCTCTTCCAAGTTAATATGACCCCTTAACCTCCCCTCTAATTCCCTGCTATTTCCTTTCTGGGGGCGACTCGGAATGTTCGGTACTTCCGAGAGGGCCTATTTTATGCTTTCCCACTCTTCTCTCACTGTGGGTTGGGTTGCTGGGATTCAACTGCGGACAGAGAGCATCATTTGTTCCCGTATGGAACCAAAGTTGGATTCTGCCCAAATGGGTTGGCACTTCTGCCCTAAAAAATCTGGATGTTATAGTTTGTGAAGTTCTGAACAAAAAAATAAGATGCGAGATGCAAGGACTTTTACATGGGGCTGCTGACCCCTCTTTTTATTTAATTAATTAATTTATTTTTATTTATTTTTTTTTAAAGATTTTATTTATTTATTTGACAGACAGAGATTACATGTAGGCAAGAGAGGCAGGCAGGGAGAGAGAGGAGGAAGCAGGCTCTCCGGGGAGCAGAGAGCCCAATGTGGGGCTCGATCCCAGGACCCTGGGACCATGACCTGAGCCGAAAGCAGAGGCTTTAACCCACTGAGCCACCCAGGCACCCCCGTCTTTTTATTTTTTTAATTGAGCTGTAACTCTCGGCTTTATTGAACCGTCTTTAATCTCAGCCTTCCAGAGCCCCAGCCTCTGGGGTCCTGAATCCTCCTCTGCCCAGCAGATCACCAAGTTGCTTTGGCGCCACATGCACTGTTTGGCTAAACTATCTGGGCTCAGGTCTCATATCACAGGGGCCCTAATGAAATCCACCAACCGACCGAAGTATTAACATTTGTTTTCATTCATCCCCAGAAGCTGGAGGCAATTTGTGAAAAAGAAATTGGTGAAGAAACTTAAAAAATAGAAAATTTGAAAGAATTAGAATAAAAGGATCAGCAACAGCTACTTTTTAGGCTTTGAAGGCCAAGCCTGTGCAGTTCTGGCTGGTAACCCCTCTGGAGGTGGGTGATGGCCGTAAACACACGGGATCAGCCTTGGCACCACTAAGAGCAACAGCAAGGGGAGGAAACTCTAGAAGGGAGACTAAGCGGAGACGGACGACTTCAGGAAACTTCGGGTAAATAAGAACACAAAAAATCGTGGAGGCCTGTGGAATGCAGGAAGGATAGGGAAATGGGAAGTGTAGATGTGTCGATCTGCTTTTTTTTTTTTTTTTAAATATTTTATTTATTTATTTGTCAGAGAGAGAGTGAGCGAGCACAGGCAGAGTGGCAGGCAGAGGCAGAGGGAGAAGCAGGCTCCCTGCCGAGCAAGGAGCCCTATGTGGGACTCGATCCCAGGACGCTGGGATCATGACCTGAGCTGAAGGCAGCCGCTTAACCAACTGAGCCACCCAGGCATCCCATCGATCTGCTTCTTGAGAGCCGTGGAAACCAACTAGCTTTCTAGAATTAAGCACACGTCTCAATCTAGCTGAGTGATTTTTTTTTTACACATATATAAATCTGTGAAACCACTGGCCAAATCAATATGAAGAATGTTTCCTTCTTCCCAGAAAATCCTCTTACAACTCTTTCCGGTCATAGCCCCGCTCCTCTCACTCAGACGTAGCCCTGTTCTTATTTCTATCACTATGGATTAGTTTTACCTGTTCTTGAACTTCATATGAATGGAATTACACAGCGTGGGTTGGTTTGTGTATGGCTTCTTTTGCAGAGGATAAGGTCTTGGGAGTCTAAGCATGTCATGTGTATCTACAGTTTGTTCTTCTGATATTGCTGTATAGTCTTTCATAATATAAATGCTTATCTACTGTCCGGCCAGAAGGGTTTTTCCACAGTGGTTGTATCATTTTCCACTCACCAACAGAATTCCCATGGTAAGGTTTTTTTTAAAGATTTTATTTTATTTCTTTATTTGAC
Organism: Mellivora capensis; assembly: GCA_004024625.1. Classification (NCBI taxonomy): domain Eukaryota; kingdom Metazoa; phylum Chordata; class Mammalia; order Carnivora; family Mustelidae; genus Mellivora; species Mellivora capensis. Next base: position 24,760 of record PISX010003718.1, read on the forward strand.
AGAGATCACAAGTAGGCAGAGAGGCAGGCAGAGAGAGAGAGGAGGAAGCAGGCTCCCTGCTGAGCAGAGAGCCTGATGCGGGGCTCGATCCCAGGACCCTGGAATCATGACCCGAGCCGAAGGCAGAGGCTTTAACCCACTGAGCCACCCAGGCGCCCCCCACTCCATGGTCAGTTTTGAGATTAAAGAGCAGTCAGCAAAATCCTGAGCCAAACTCCTGGCAGCATGAAATTTGCAAGGATCTGTAAGACAGGGAACCAGCAATGCTTTGCAGCTGAGGGATGAAAGAAAAAGAATAAAAACAGAGGCCAGAGAGGGCACCTGTAACTGTCCCGCCCCATCCAGTGCCCGCAGGAAGGAAACCCTCAGTTATTTGGGGGTCTTTTTCCCAGAGTGGACATTAGCTAAAGGGATTTGATGGCATGGGAGATGCTAAATGTTTTTTTTCAATTAACATAATTGTAATTTATACAATTTATACAAATAATACAAAACAGAAAAAGCAGGGTAGGTAGTAGCAATGTTTCTCATACTTCACTGAGTAGGAGGGCTGGTTAAAAACACAGAATTTATGCTTTTAAAAAAAATATTTATGTAATTGACACAGAGAGACAGCCAGAGAGGGAACACAAGCAGGGGGAGTGGGAGAAGCAGGCTTCCCGCTGAGCAGGGAGCCCAACGCCCTGGGCTCTTCCCAGGAGCTCAGGATCATGACCTGAGCGGAGCTGAAGGCAGCTGCCTAAGGACTGAGCCACTCGGACACCCACAGAATTTACACTTTTATTTTTTTAAAAGATTTTATATATTTGACAGAGCACAAGTAGGCAGAGCAGCAGGCAGAGGGAGAGGGAGAAGTAGGTTCTCTGCTGAGCGGGTAGTCCAATGCTGGGGCTCCATCCCAGGACCTGGGATCATGACCTGAGCTGAAGGCAGCTGCTTAATGGACTGAGCCATCCAGGCGCCCCATAATTTACACTTCTAAAGAGACACTCCAGGTGGTATCATTGGTGTTTCAAAAACCACCAAGAGGGAAGTCTGGGTGGACCAGTCACTTAAGCCCCCTATGGGCTCCTTGCTCAGCGGGGAGCCTGCTTCTCCTGCCTGCCGCTCCCCTTGCTTGGGCTCTCTCTCTGACAAAAATAAATAAAATCTTAAAAAATAAACCCAAAACACCTACTCCACTGTTTAGAGGTTCAGCAATGCTCGCACATAATATGTGCTGGGGATAACAGCAAGAATATGCCCATCTAACTTGACTTTATATTAGGGCGCCTTGTTGACACCATCCTTTAGATCTGTAAACGTTTTGAATGTCCCTTTAAGCACATAAAAATCAGGAAAAAGCTTCCACCATTCACTTTTTCCCTGGGGCTGGGGTTGGAAAGGTTCTTTCCAGTAATGAAGCTTTTTCTCTCCCTTTCTTGTTGCCAAGGAGGACAATTACCTCAGGTAACCCTATTCCCCTTTTGAAGGATTTACTTTTAGTTTCAATGTTGAGCTGTGAGGAGCTTCAAAAAATTACCAAGACAGCATTACAAAGTTAAGCCAATTTTGGCACATAGTAGCGACTTGATTACATTTATTTCATTAAAAAATACACTGAGTGCCAATTACGTGACAGGCACTACTCTAGGACAAGGAAAGTGCATATAAAATCCATGAAAAAAGTGGGAGACAAACGCCCCTCAGGCCCGTGCTAGCTGAAACCCTAGCAAAGCTTTCTTCCTCCCGCCCCCTCAGGCCGACCTTGGGCTCCCAAGGCCACTAGAGACCCCTTGGGCCAACGGCCCCTCTTCAACCACCTGACTCTGCCCCCCACCCCTCCCCGCGGACCCCAGCCCGCTTCACCCATCTCTGAGGCCAAAAAAGCGAACAAAAAACAAGACGGAAGAGACTTACAGTTTCAAGAGATTTTCATTCTAGTGGGAAATTTTATTAGTCAGGGGTGTGTGTCGGGGGGCGGGTAACCTGTAACAAAAGTGCACGCCCACGCCCGCGAGCGCACACACTCGGGCACCTGTTGTTGGTAGTTTAGCTCAGCATCTCATAGCCCAGTTCAGGTTGGTAAGAGGAGAGGAATTCTGCTCCAGGCCGCCCTTCCGGGTCGGGCTCCTTCCACATTCCTCCGAGCCCGCAGAGGGGAAGGAGAGAGCCAGGGGACCATACCGCGACTTTTTGTGGCCAAGCCTGCAAGGGGCGCGCACCACCTTACCCACATCGCATCGACCAGACTGGGGCAGTGGCCGCCCCCAGCTGCAAAGGAGGTTGGGAAATGTAGCTGGGTGGAAAAGGAAAGAAAAGGAAACCGAGTTTGGTGAACCCTGACAGCCGCTACTGCAGGGGTGAAGAAGAAACAGGAAATACAATCCGGGGTGGTAAGTGCTGTTCTATGGGGAGTAGATAGTGCTTGGTAATATACAGGAAATACACCTAACCCAGCCTGGGTTTGGGCAAAGAGAATATCCAGAAGGAAATAATGCCTAAGCTGGGGGGGGGGGGGAATTAATTTCTTTTTAGACTATGGTAACTGTCTGCTAAATGAGATACCTCCCTGCATGAATGATTTGTTTGAACCCCAAAAGTAACTATTAGAAAACAATAAGCCCTTTCCTGGGTTGCTCTCATTCTTGCTTTAAGAAGAAATAGCCTAGGGGCACCTGGGTGGCTCAGTTGTGGGCAACTGCCTTTAGCTCAGGTCATGATCCTAGAGTCCTGGGATTGAGTCCCACATCAGGCTCCCGGCTCCATGGGGAATCTGCTTCTCCCTCTGATCTCCCCTCTCATGTTCTCTCACTCTGTCTCTTTCTCAAATAAATAAAATTAAAAATAAAAAAGAAGAAATAACCTAATGTGGCCTTTGCTATTGACTGATTGCCCAAAGCCACTCATTCCATCTTCCTTGATAAGAAATGCCTGTTTTCCTGATCCATCAAGCAACAATGTGTGCTAGGAACACGGGTTCCAGGAGATGGCCTGTAATTAGTCTAAGGCAACCATGGTAATCCAATTCACCTTTCATTCATTCAAAAAATATTTAATGAGCTCCTGCCATGTGTTATTCTGTTCTAAGTGCTAGTTTCACCAATTGTAGGCATGGGGTGGTTGGAGCATGGGGCCCAATTCTAGATAATGAGGGGGAGGGGGAAGACTGCTGGGGGCTTCTGGAAAAAGGCTTTCCTCCCTGCTAAGGTAAAATGTGAGTCATCTAAAGAGAAAACCAGGGTTATTCCTTCTTGCATTTGGAGGATATTATGTGGGATGTGATGCTTGGAACTGACTTGGTGTCTTGCAACCAGGAGGAAATGGAGAAGAGATTGCAGAGAGGATAACCTAGAGCTCTGGCCTAGTTAGGCGACTGAATTAGACAAACCTGGAATCACCTACATTTTTTATATGAAACAAAAGAAAGCCCGATAAGCTACTTTCAGCTGGATATTCGGTCACTTATAGCCGGAAGCATTTAAACAAATACACGTGATTTTGTTGGCATTGTTTGTTTTTGGTTAGAATGGGCAAATAATTTAATAAATGAATGAAGAATCTGAAATTGTTCATTTTCTTCTCAACTGTGCTGTTTGATCATGGAGGAGTTTCTATTGTAGATATATTTCTGGATAAAGATCATCTTCCATGGGG
>PISX010003718.1:28495-132744 GCA_004024625.1 Mellivora capensis
AAAAAAATTTACCTTCCATGCTGACCCCTTCTTTGGCCACTGCAGATACCCCATTGGAAGCAGATATGTTTGGAAGCAAAACCATATTTTCTTTCAGGTCCCTACTTTGTGCCCTTTGGAGAGCACTCCCAAATGAAAGGGGTTTTTGTTTCTGGCTTTTTGGGTTTGGTTTGGTTTTTAATGTAGAAGAGGCAGCTCCTCATTTGATGATGATGAACTTGATAGGCAGGTTCCTTCCTCCCTTCCTCTTTCTTTCCTTTCTCTTTCTTTCCTTTTTAAAGATTTAATTTATTTGTCAGAGAGCATGCACACAAGCAGGGGGCGCTGCAGAGGTAGAGGGAGAAGCAGGCTCCCCACTGAGCAGAGAGCTCCATGCGGGACTCGATTCCAGGACCCTGGGATCATGACCTGAGCCTAAGGCAGCCGCTTAAGGGCTGAGCCAGCCAGGCGCCCCTCTTTCTTTTCTATCTTTTTTCTTTCTTTCCTTCCCTCCCTCCTTCCTTTTTCCTCTCCCTCTTTCCCCCCCTCCCTTCTCTCTCTTTCTTCTCTCACCATGGAATGACTTGGGCTGCAAACAGTGTTCTTTGTGGCCTGTGGGATTTTTGGAGGCTCCCTGAATCATGTTCAAACAGAAACCTGGCAAATTCCATCCTAATTCAGAGCTTCCTGGCTGAACTCCATGGAACTCCAGTTAAGGAATTAAGTTGGTAAGCCAGTGATATTTGAAATGAATAATGGAGATATTTGGGGATAAGCTTTAATTTTGGAATAAGTATGCCAGAGAGCTTTTTGCTAGAATGACCTGGCATCACAAATTTTTGAGATGCCACTTGGCTTCTCACGTGATGGTGATGATGCCAATAAATGGGGGTATCTTTCCCACACTCCGTGAGATCTGGGTGCTAATGCCTGTTCGCTTTGACCATTATGTTGTTGATCCAAAAGGTCGTCATCAGCATTTTGAGGCTTTCATATCTGCCCATTTTTTATGTCATTGGTTGTTTTGATTTATAGCTGTAATCTGAGGGAGAAGCTCTGTATTGGTCGGGATACTGGCAGGAAATAGATGGCAGAGTGTACTGTAGATGATTCATGAAAGGGGTCTCCGAAGATGTGAGAGTATTACGGGAAACCCACAAGGGGGAGCGAGACACTAAGGCGAATACCAATGACTGCTTCTAGGCTTGGAATGGGTCAAGGGAAGGGAGATGTTATTGGAAACTGAAGAGATCAATAGCTTTGGGAGGGCCTCCTGCCAGAAGCTATGACCTTGCCTAGAAGAACATAGTCGCTGTCAAGCCAGGACTCTGGAAAGACAGAGACAGGGTGGAATACACTGACATTACTCTACTCTTATCCTCTGATCTTCCTGCTCGTGAGCATCATGGGGTAAACTCAACCAGCAGTCAGAGGGAAGGGAGCTTGGTTGAGGCAATCTGTAAATGTCACCCTCCTTGGCCACAGAACAGGGTAGAGAAGGATAGAGAGTGGATCTGGAAGAGCAAATAGGATTATCTGTTTGTGTGCCTTCACTTTCTTTGTTAGTAACTTTAAAACCAGTTAATAGATAGGCAGGTCCTAGGTCCATTCTTCAAAACTATATGCTTTTATTGTTTAGGATACGGGCACCTGGGTGGCTCAGTGGGTTAAGCCTCTGCCTTCGGCTCAGGTCATGATCTCAGAGTCCTGGGATCGAGCCATGCATTGGGCTCTCTGCTCAGTGGGGAGCCTGCCTCTCTGCCTACTTGTGATCTCTGTCAAATAAATAAGTAAAATCTTTTTAAAAAATTAAAAACAAAAAAGGAAGCAGGCTAGGCTCTATAATGAGATCCCCAAACACTATGACTTTCTCAAAATAAACGGTTATTTCTCTATTGGGCTCCTTCCCGGAAAGGAGTCCAGGGCTGATGTGATGACTTGATGGTGTTCAGTGCTTTGGTAGACATTAGGTCTGTTGAAAAACATCTCCAGTCTTCCTTCTCTGAAAATAAGGGAGGATTGTACTTCTCGGCCCTGTTGGGGTTAGAGAGGGTCCTGCAGTTTTCTTTAGCCCGTGAAATGTGCGTGTGGAGTGTGCCACAGAAGCATTTAGTCGCTCACGTTTTCCCTTCACTGATATTTGCAAGGAAGCACTATTACTATGAAGGACAGCCATCCTGAAAAGATTCTCAGAGCTGTAGCAGATTTGTGGGAGAAATCGAGAAGTAAAGCGTGCTTTTTAAAAAAAAAAATTATTTTTTATTAACATATAATGTATTATTAGCCCCAGGGGTACAGGTCTGTGAATCGCCAGGTTTACACACTTCATAGCACTAGCCATAGCACATACTTTCCCCAATGTCCATAACCCAACCACCCTCTCCCTACCCGCCTCCCCCCAGCAACCCTCAGTTTGTTTTGTGAGATTAAGAGTCTGTTATGGTGGGGCGTCTGGGTGGCTCAGTGGGTTAAAGCCTCTGCTTTCGGCTCAGGTCATGATCCCAGGGTCCTGGGATCGAGCCCCACATCGGGCTCTCTGCTCCTCGGAGAGCCTGCTTCCTCATCTCTCTCCCTGCCTGCCTCTCTTGCCTACTTGTAATCTCTGTCTGTCAAATAAATAAATAAAATCTTTAAAAAAAAAAAAGAGTCTCTTATGGTTTGTATCCCTCCTGATCCCATCTTGTTTCATTTATTCATAAAGCATGCTTTTAAGCCACTGGTTGGAGGTCGGTTGTTCATGCAGCTAAACCTGATATTTTTGAAGAATACAGAGACCCCGGCTCCTTCCATTCTGTTGCCCTCCAATCCCTAAGGTATTGCTGTCATTTACATGATAGAGACAGCTCATTATCATAGTCCTATTCTCGTTCAGGGGAAGTGGGACGAGAAACAAGAGGGCACATTATTCTTTTTAGAGGCGTGACCCACAAGTAGCGCAAGTCACTTCCTCAGCCACACCTAGTACTTTAGTTCTCTATTGCGGCAAGACCAGTTATCCCAAAGCTTAGCAGATTCGAACAGCGAACATTTATAAGGGGCAGCTTAGCTGGGTAGGTTACATCTCAAGGGCTGCTGTTATCTGAAGGCTTGACAGGGGCTGGTGGATGCACTTCCAAGCTCACTCACATGGTTGGAGGCAGACCTCTGTCCTTACTGGCTGTTGTGGGGAGGCCTTGGTTGCTTGACATGTGGGCGTCCCCCTAGGGCTGCTGGCCATGGCAGCTGGCTTCCCCCAGAGGGAGGACGATCCCAAAGAGAGACAGACACAGAGACAGAGAAGCTGCAGTGTCTTTAACCTCATTTCAGAACTGACACATCATCGTCTGTTTCTTTACTGGTCACACGGACCAATCCTGGTACAATGTGGGAAGGGACTATGCGAAGGTGTGAACAGCAGGAGGTAGAGATCACTGGAGGCATCTTGGAGGCTAAGATACCTAACTGGAAGAGAGGTGAGAAAAGCCAGTCTTTAGCTGGGCAGCCATCCCCTCAGACAAAACTATAGGAAGAAGGAGAGAAGGGCTGAGGGGACACACACAATTCTCTGCACTTGCCTCTATATACATGTGCACTCTCTCTCTCATACATGAATATACATTCTATATCCTAAAAAGATTCTAGGCCTCTGAATTATAGTTCACAGCTGTGGCCCAGAGGATTCTCATCCTTAGGGTCACTATCCCCAGAAACTTGCCTTCTTCACTCCCAGACAATGCCAAAGTCCCATATAAAATACTTTCAAAGAAAGGAATGGAGAGAGGGAGCTTCCATCTGGAGGAAAGAATAAGAAAATCCTTCTCAGGGCAGCTGGGTGGTTTATTCGGTTAAGTGACTGACTCTTGATTTCAGCTCTGGTCATGATTTCGGTGTTGTGAGATTGAGCCCCAGGTTGGGCTCCCTGCTCAGCAGGGAGTCTGCCTGGGATTCTCTCTGTCCCTCTCCCCCTCCCCGCTCATATTCTTTCTCTCTCTGTCTATTGAAAAAAGAAGAAGAAAAAGAAAATCCTTCTGCATTGCTAATCTGGAACTCCAAGGATGAGTCATATGAAGTATGAGTCAGTTTACCATTACATGTAAGGAGTTGGACGAGTTGCATAAATTGAGATTCAAATTTAATGTTTCTTATGTTTTTCTAAGTTAAGGTGGTAAACTCTTACAGGAAGCCACATCGAAATCTATATTGACAGGAGCATATCTCCAGTGTGACAGCACTTAAATACTTTTAAGCGTACAAAATGACGGTGAAGGAGAAGGGAAAAGATCTCTAGAAGCTTCTACTTCTTCATGCCTGTAATTGTTTATGTGGAGCGCAGCAGCATAGCCCCGGGCTTCACCAAACCCCCAAATCTCATTCTTCTCTGCCAACAGAAGCAGTGGCTGATGTCCCAGATCTTTGCCTGACTTACATCCACTTCACTACCTCTCAGTACTTCCATCATGGGAAAAGAATGTGAAGGTTCAAATTATTTTTCTTATCACCATTGTTATGACTAGATAATTTGGCATTGAATTTGGGCAAGGATACATTTGAAAGTGTTTTAAAATAAGCATTTTAGTGGACAGTGGACAGGGGAACAAAATTCTACATGGAGATGGAGAGGGTTAAGAGAGAAGAGCAAAATGTCACCCACGACATTTTGTCAGTTCAAAAGAGTATGTCCTTGATGTCTATAAATTACCTACTTGTCATCTTGTCCTTTAATGTGCAAAACTAATTTTTTTCTCGAGTCTCCATCAATTGAGAAAAATCTGGTACTGTCTAATTATTTTCAAGGTTTGTTGGCCTGTAAATTCCTGATTTTTTTTTCTTTTTTTAAAATTTGGCTTGGATTCCCTGCTTCTCCTGGATTCTTTTTTTTTTTTTTTTAAATTCTTATTAGGTTTTTTTTTTAAAGATTTTATTGATCTATTGATTTATTTGACAGAGAGAGATAGTGAGAGAGTGGAGGAGTGGGAGAAGAGGGAGAAGCAGTCTTCCTGTTGAGCGGGGAGCCTGAGGTGGGGCTGGATCCCAGGACCCTGGGATCACAACCCAAGCCAAAGGCAGACGCTTAATGACTGAGCTACCCGGGTACCCCGGTCCTGGATTCTTAATTACTCTAGCAGCTGATAGTCCTCCTTCCGTGCATTCATCTCTTCTTTTCTTTACTCTGACATTAGTCGGGGCCCCTTGTGCTGTCAATAACATCAACGCAGCAAGAAGAGAATTCCTTCGTTCCCAGAGCCTGAAAGGCTGGAGTAGCCCAAGGGAAGAGTAGGAACTGGGGCCTCAGGACCTGACCTGTCTTCCTCTTCTTCTCTTTGAAACCCCCATCTCTGCCTGGCTTCATTCAGTGCCCTTCTCCGTGTGGTTGGGCAGAAGGCTGCCCGCAACGCCAGGCCTCTTCCTCCTAACTCTCCATGCAAGCACACAGTAGAGAATGACCCCTCCAGTTCCAACTGGGAAACCTCTGGTGCAGGACTTTGCCCACAGGAAAAGTCAAGGTCAAGAGCCCTTACCTTGTTTCAGTTCCTGTGTGTGCAGGGAGATGGCACTGTGATTGGCCAGCTGGGGTCCTGGTGGGGAGCATGGGGGGCTCTAACTGCTGTACCAGGACCACACAAAGTGGGAGGAGTTCCCCAAAGGTGAAGGGATGCTGTCACCCCATTACAAGAAGAGAGCAGACAGAAACAGATATTTCTTCAGTCCACTGTGAGCCAGAAATGCGCCTCCAGCAGTTTCTTTCCCATCCCCTGAAGGCTTGCCAAGTCAAGGCCTTTGTGGACTAAAGCTTTCCTGAAAGTTGAAGATTTCTTCAATTGTGCCTACATAAGGAGTCCTCTGGAAAAGCTCCAAAGTACAGGATTCACAGGCCTTCCGGGAGATGCCGGGAAGTGTCACATGCCCACAATGGCATGAAAGCCCAGCATATCTCCCACGAACCAAATCCTCTAGAATAGACTGGTCATCCAGTGAGTAAACTGTTTTCCTGAATTCTGGGAACTGTTCTAGCCACTCAATCACACCCAAGGAGGGGGTCCTGGGAAGTTTTGATATAAAACTTCAAAAGCACACCCCCCTTCAATATATAACAGTGGTTACCTCTGAGTAGTGGGATCATGGGTAATTTTTATGGATATTGTTGGGTTTATTGTTTCTCTTTTTTGCTTATCTCTATTTCTACAATTAACAAATGAAACTGGTTCGAGGCAAGCCAGGAAAAACAGAGCCTGCTGTCCCCGTCCTCTTTACCAAGAAACGCGAACCCCCTCGCAGAAGCCTCCCACCTCCTCACCCCCAGCCTGGTCTTCATCCTAAGCCTCTGCGGCAGGACCACATCACACGACCACCACGGTCTCCAGTGAGGATGGAGAAAGGAGTATTTCGGTTTTCCAGCCTCTACAGTCTTGCTAGAGAAAGGTGGCAACAGAGGAAGGGGTTGGGCGTAATGATCATTCTAGGCTGCCGGTATGTCTGCTACAGCAGAACTGGGACACCAGGGAAGGCGGAGGGATTGGACGATTGTTCTCGGTCTGGGGTGGGTGTTACCGTGCTGGTGTGTGGCCCTGGGTGTCCAGAAGGGACTCCTGATGGTAAAACGTAGAGCTCTGGGCTTTCATTATGCCTGCTCCAGGCATCACAATGATCCTGGTCCCAATCTCGTTACTACTTTGCAATGATAGTAATTATTATTCCTGTTTACAAAGTGCTTTTTCCGAAGTAGGGTATTGCCAACCTCCTATTACAGCCGAAAAAGTCAACTCAGGAAGGTTAGTATGGGGAACAAACCCGCACTGAAAAGGCCATGGACCTTCTGGGCCGCTGCTGAGCCTTCCAGATTGGCCTCCATCCCTGCTCCCCCCACCGGCCCCCGCTGCCAGGGGCAAGGATAGGACTGCTGCAACAGGAGAGCTGAAGACCCCCAGGTCCGCAAGGGCCTGGCACGGGGACACCCTAGCCACCAAAGTCTGAGACGAGCTCCAAGCCCACCCATCCTGTGAGCTGCATCCTATGGCGACGAGCCCGTGCATGTCAGGTTGGGGGAGGCCCTTTGTGCCGAACACCACATGCACCTAATGGAGGCTGATGGCGAGGCCCCGCTGGGGGAATGGGTGGGCTTCTGGGAGCCGTTCCGGGAAACCGAAGACAGGGGTGGGGGGTGCTGTTGTGCGGTCGTGAACGACGCAGCAAAGACTCTCAGCCCAGGACATCATGGAGGAGTACTTCAAAGGCAAGAAATGAATAAATAAAAACTTGGCACTGGCTTAAACTAGTTAGTTAATTAAAAGGACACAGAATCTCATTGTGTCCCAGCGTGTGCCAGTCAAGGACTCTTGACTCTTGGGCCTGAGGAGCACAGGAAGTGATGCTTCTGTCACACACTGTGCTTCTCAGTCCCAGGGCACACTGCCCAACTCGTCAGCTCTTCTTGTCCTGGATGGATTGTTCTCGAAACACATCTCTGGTGTGTTAGGAAGACGTCTGATGTGGGTCTGAGACCTGGTTTACCACCTCTCTTGGGCCCTGACATGGGTACATCACTGTGCCCTCCATCTGCTTTGCCCACAGTTACTTCTCTCCGTTAGCCAGTGCTCATGAAAGTGCTTTGGAACGTAAAGAATGTTCTCTCTCTGCAGGTATTTCTTATGTGCACACATTCCTACCTCGTCTCCACCTTTCCCCTTTTTCTTTCTTTCTTTTCCTTCTTTTCTTTCCTCCCTCTCTCCCTCCCTCCCTTCTTTTCAGAAAGTGATGTCAGCATCCAGCACTGGGTGCTGGGAAATGCTCAGGATACCACTCATTATGTTGCAGGGGAGCATACGGGGAACATTATTCTTCCAGACCCTGGGTCAATGTGTGTTATTCCCAGAAGAAATGTTTTAAGGTATAGGGAGAGGAAATTTGCCAAGGATGTTTAATGGGTTCTTGTAAACATTTGTATTCTGAATAATGGTCAGTGTTTCTTATTCTGGACTCCTTATTTTAAAGATCTAAAAAAAGCTGTGCCTGCATTATAGGTCGGAGTCAGAAGTGTAGACCAGTGATGGGGCACCTAGGTGGCTCAGTCAGTTAAGTGTTGGACTCTGGATCCCAACTGAAGTCTTGATCTCAGCATCCTGAGTTCAAGCCCCACACTGGGCTCCATGCTGGGTGTGGATCCTACTTAAAAAAAAAAAAAAAAAAGTATAGACCAGTGTCATTCCAGGGTGGATGGGCAGACACTGCTAGTGGCCTTTCTAATATCCATCCTCCCCTTCTTTCTTTTTTTAAAATTTTATTTATTTGAGAGAGAGAGAGAGCCAGAAAGAGAGCACAAATGAGCATAGGGGTGGGGAAGGGACAGAGGGAGAGGGAGAAGCAGACGCCCCACTGAGTGGGGATCCTGACATGAGGCTCCATCCCAGGACCATGGGATCATGACCTGAGCCAAAGGTAGATGCTTAACCAACTGAGCTACCCAGGTGCCCCTCTCCCCTTCTTTCTTACCAACAGAACCCTGATTTTGCTTAAGGCAGCCATATGCCCAATTAAAAATGTTCACTTTCCTAGGCTCCCTTGCAGTTAGGAATAGCATGGGACTGAATTCTGGCCAATGATATGTGATAGTTGCCAGGTGGGGGCCTCTAGGAAACCCTTTTTAAAGGTCAGAGACTTCACTGGCATTCTATCCCCCCCCTTTTTTTTGTTTGAAACGCAGATCAATGTCCAAGCATCCACCTTATATCATGAAAACAAAAGCTACAAGTTAAAGATAGCAAAGTAGGAGACAGAATGACCATAGGTCCTTGACAACAGTAGAGAGGCACTTACTTGCTGATGTCTCAGGTAAAAACAGTCAACTAGCCAATTAAATTAACCAATTTAGTTAATCCATTATGGTCAAGTTATGGTCCCATGCAGTGAAACACACTTTTTAAGAAAATATTTATTTATTTATTTGGTGGGGGGCGGGAGGGGCAGAGGGAGAATCCCAAGCAGACTCCCCACTGAGTGCAGAGACTGACTTGGGGCTCCATCTCCCCATCTGTGAGATCATGACTTGAGCCAAAACCTGGAGTTGGACTCTTAACTGACTGAGCCACCCAGGCGCCCCAATCAAACACACTTTGGACTAGTAAGACCATTAAGACATTAAATGTGCTATAATAAGGGGTGCCTGGGTGGGTCAGTAGGTTAAGCCTCTGCCGTAGGCTCTGGTCATGATCCCAGGGTCCTGGGATCAAGCCCTGCGTCAGGCTCTCTGCTCAGCCGGGAGCCTGCTTCCTCCTCTTTCTCTCTGCCTGCCTCTCTGCCTACTTGTGATCTCTGTCTGTCAAATAAATAAATAAAATCTTTAGATAAACCATAAGAGACTCTTAATCCCACAAAACAAACTGAGGGTTGCTAGAGGGAGGGGGGTAAGGAGAGGGTGGTGGGATTATGGACATTGGGGAGGGTATGTGCTATGGTGAGTGCTGTGAAGTGTGTAAACCTGGCGATTCACAGACCTGTACCCCTGGGGCTAATAATACATTATATGTTTACCAAAAAATATATACAAATAAATAAATAAATAAAATCTTAAAAAAAATAATGTGCTATAATAGAAAATGGGTGCAAACTTCCTGTAGGGTCTGTGAGACACCAGAGCTGCTCACACTTCCATGTGCCTGTAACACCCTTGGGGACCTTTTTAAAACTGCAGATTCTGATTGAGTTGGTCTGGACTGGAGTCCGAGGTCTGCCTTTCTCAGAAGCTTGCAGCTAGTGCTGAGGATGCCGGGAGGGACCACACTTTGAGTAGCAAGGACTTGAAAAATGACAGCTCTTTTGTCTGCTTCTACGTTGGAGCTCTTCGGTTTTTCTTTGATACGTGGATTATTCAGTTAAAAAGCTGCAGAGGACCCAGTACATTTTCAACCAAAAAAGTTTTTATTTAGAATATTTCAGAGACAAAAAGCAGTTCACTTTGTTTAGTAAAATAAATTTAACAAATACATTTAAATAAGGTAAATCAAAGACTTCTGTGGATCTTCTTCCTGCTACTTGGTTTTCTGCCAGTTGGAGTTTCTGTCTCCCAGCCTGACTGGGTTCTTTCATAAACATAACATGATGGGAGAAGCATTTCCTTCTGACTCTACTTCCCTAAGTTGTTTTCCTCATGTTACGTTTTCAATAGAGGCCTTGCCTACTCTGAAATGGATGGTAAGAATAAATTGGTACTGGGAGGTGATGGTAAAAGGCAAACTTAGATGATTTTCATACCATCTATTATCAAGAACCAAAAGGAAATGCAAGCCCCACCACTTCCCAGCCAAGCCACTGCTTTACACCGAAGCTACATAGAGTTGCCTAGGGTTACTTTCTTTTCTGGTTATGTACATTAAAAAAAATACAACGTTGTGTTAAATAGCAGGACAGCTAACAATGGAACACGCAGCACTACACTGAAAAACCAAAAAGCTGGGTTAAGCCGAGGAGAGAAACGGCAGATGGTCTTCATGGAGGGCAGCTGCCAATGCCCACCATCTCCTCAGTCTGTCACGGATCTGCACTCTGAGGGCAGGCCTTCTGATCGCCGCCACTGAGCCAGACGCTGCTTAAACCATTTCTGGAGGAAGGAAATGTGCAAAATTACCTGTCACATACTGGCAAACTGAACATCCCTTCCTTTTCTAAAAGGTAGCCTCTGTGGCCCAACTGGAAAGGAATGTGTCCACGGGGATGGCTTTTCTCACTGTGACACTTACCTTCCCTGCCCCAGGACATTTATACATGCTATGTCCTATGCTTAGCATGTTCTGTCTTCATTCTTTATCTGATGATCTCCCTCTCATTCTCAGGTCTCAGCTTAAAAAGAACTTTCTCAGTGAAGTCTTCCCTAACCACTTTGTGAGAACCTAAAGCAGGTTCTCCACCCGTCTCCTTATTCTCTATTTTAATACCTTGTTACCTTCACAGAACTCTTACTATCTGTAACTACTATGTTTATTCACTTGCTTTTAGACTACATTTCCTTCTGGAATATAAGATCCACGAAAGCAGAGACTGTTTTCATCTTATAATCACTGATCGCATCCTTTACCCCTAGCACAAGGGCTGCTTCCTCAAGTTCTCATAGCCAAACGATCACCATAGAGCTTCCTATGGGAAGGCCCCAGACTGGAGAGTCCCCACTGGTCACCTACCCAAGCAACTTGCCTGTTTGTCCCAGTGTGACATGAAATATCATCATTCCCAATGTTTGCCACGATGCATGAAAGGCTGGGAAACAGGAGAATAGAGCGTGAGGTCTGACTTCCCACAGGGCCCTCTGACTCATCGGCTCCCATGAGGATCAGTGTCTGCTGTTTCTGTTTCCTCACTAGTCCCTCCTGGACAATGTTTTTTAAAAAACCCAGTTTCCTCCCGGCCAACCTGATCTACACCCCAGCCTACTCGCCATCCTGGGTCTCCTGGTCCCCTGTGCACAGAATCCCCGCACCCCTTAGCAGCACGGTAAAAGGCAAGGACCCGGTCCAGAAGCATCACATCTGGGGCCTTCCCTAAATCCATGGTCTCTTTTGTGAGATGTGAATATTTGAGAGCTGCATGGCGCCAGTTTCACTAATGAGGTAGCTCTGTGGGGGTTTTGGGGTGACAAGGTCTGATTCAATAGGATTTCCCGTTACTACCGCTGAATACATGGCGACGTTTTCAAGACTGACTAATTAAAACTTGGAGGAGGAAAGTCTCATTTTCTGTCAGGATTCATTTAAGACAAAATGAGCTGGCCTTATTCAGAAGAGCCACCCATATCTTTATACTAGTAATGAATATTAATGGACAGTTACCAAAAATAACTTCAGCGAGGACCACATTTGTGAACTGGAAAATTGGCGTCCACATGCCTAACAAAGCGAATCCCAGTGCTGGGGGATGGAATGAGGTTCAAGAACAGCGGAACAATTTTCTCAAGATACATATTTTAAATCAGGTGTGTGTGTAAAATTTGACAAACGAGTTGCTGTCCAACAAAAACCATCAAACACCTCGCTTGCTTCTTTTTCCCTCCAGAGGTGAGTCTTATCACATCTCCCTCACATCAATACGAACTTTCCACCTGGCTTTATTCTTCTCTTCCTTGTTTCAGTCATCCCCTGGGAAAGACATTCATCCCTCACTGGCTTATAAATGAATGCCCTCATTACCTCACCCCATTGATGGAGATTTATTTACTCTGAGTGAGCAGATGAATTAGACACTGTGGTGGGCAGGGATGGAGGCAAAATAACATTGTTCCTGTCCTTTTCTCTAGTAACTAACATTTTGTTCATTTCAGGGGGAGACCTCTAGAGGTCTTTATTCCACTGATAAAAATGTCCAACAACTAAAAGCACTGAGTTCTGGGAATAGTCCCAGGGCATTAAGAGGAGATAAAGATACTGGGAACCTCCCTAAGAACCAAGGCCAGCTCCACTGGGCTTGAATTTGTGAACATAGAAACCGCCAGGTCTTCCTGACCTCCCCAGGGACTGATAAAAGACCTTTCCCAGTCCCTTCTAACACTGACTTCAAAATAATAAAAGACACAGGGGTTAGGATTCTGTAAGGTTTATCTTTTAAATGGAGGAGGTATCTTATTACTGCCATGAGAAAAAAAACCCACAAAAACCCATTCTAGGATCCCAGCAAAGGCAACTTAAAAAGTTGTTAACTTTAGAGCTCCCTTCACCTCCCTCTTGGTTCCTGCAGGTGTCCCCCCAATAGCAGAGAGCACTGTCCTACAGTGGGACAGTTACGAAGAGGTCATCAAGGTCATCATGTCAGAGAATGTTTCAAACTTCTAGTCTCTCCTCCCCCTGCCACAGTACCAGCAATGTGAACCAGCTCTAGTTCATTATCTCAAAGGAGCATCTCATGCTTATTTGAATCAGAATATGACTCCGATTCTGGTGGGGGTGAACAATCAGGCATAAGAAATAAATATTATTTTGGCTTTGGAGATCTCTCCCTGTGGAAAGGAGCAACACAGATAAAGACTAGAAACAGGGACATGCTGATACCAGACACAGCTTAAATGTAGGCCCCGTAACCCTGGCCTTCACAGAGTTATTTAGGATCCCAGCAAAACCTGCTATAATGTAAAAGAATTTTATTTATGTCTGAAAGTTCACCATTGCGCATTACATCTCCAGAAGACACTTTAAAAAATATAAATGTTTGAGGGGTTGCCTGGGTGGCTCAGTTGGGTAAGCGTCCAACTCTTGATTTCAGTTCGGGTCATGATCTCAGGGTCGTGAGATCGAGCCCCACGTTGGGCTCCTCGCTGGGCATGACACCTGCTTAAGATTCTCTCTCTCTCCCTTTCCTGATGCCCCTCCCCCTCTCTAAAATAAATATATGTTGTTTGAGAAGATCAAAGAAGAAACCATTCTTACCAAGCCGTGCACTTGGAGAGTGGAGTGAGCTGCGAAAGAGTTTGGGTGGAAAGGATGGGAAATTGGAAAATGGGGCCCAAGCAACTAAGGGGTGACAGAGGATGGATACGCCGAGGAAGCCTCTTCCCCCAAACTTGCTAAATGTTGCCTCCCTCTGAGCTCTCTGATGCTCCCCTGCGGGTCCACACAGGAAGGCAGAGGGTCAAGGAGAGCTGTGGTAGCCCCAGAGAAGAAGAAGGTGTTGGCCCTGTAGCAGGAAAAGGAAGCCAGGGGCCCTGCTCTGAGGCTGACTCACCCCTACACCCACTCATTTCAGGGTTACATCTATCATTTGTTCACTTGTGGATGGAGGCAGGGGGGCAATGGAGAGCAGCTGCCATGTGGAGGGGAGGGGGGGCAGGTGAACCTGCTGTCGTCAGAAGTCTGACTTGGTAGGCTTCAATCACAAAAAGAATTAGGCGCCCTTTCTTTCTTCCTGCCCCTCACCTGATTTCATTTCAGTTCTTTAATAGAAGGTGAAGGTCAAGAGAAGATTGAACATAGCAGGGATGTCTGTCATGTAATACATAGATTTTTTTCCCCCCTCTAATACATGAAAAATCCATGTAATCCACGGACTTTTTTCCAGGAAGAAATACAACAGAAATGGAATGTTCAGGGCGCCGGGGTGGCTCAGTGGGTAAAAGCCTCTGCCTTCAGTTCGGGTCATGGTCCCGGGGTCCTGGGATTGAGCCCTGCACCGGGCTCTCTGCTTGGCAAGGAGCCTGCTTCCCTTCCCCTCTCTCTCTGCCTGCCTCTCTGCCTACTTGTGATCTCTGTCTGTCAAATAAATAAATAAAATCTTAAAAAAAAAAAAAGAAATGGAATGTTCAGTCCTTGCCTCCATCCCCTAGTCAGTCCCATTTTTTCTCTCTGTGAAGACAACAAGGGAGTTAGAGGAGTCTGGACTGTGACCCAGACGGCCACGGTTCAAATCCCAGCTCTGTTACTTCCTAGTTGTGGCCTTGGGCCAGTTATCCAACCTTTCTGTGCCTTGTTCTCTTATCTGTCCAGCTGGGCTAATGCTACCTACCGCAGAGCCCTGCTGTGACACACAGATGACTTACTACGAGGAGGGCGCCGGGCACAGTACCTGGCAAGGATCAGCCATCACAGAGGGCGACGTAATTATTCTGCCTCACGGGTGACGGTGATTTACCGTGGGAGTAACAGAGGCTGAGAGCAGCTTAGACCCCTAGCTGGAACTGTGCCCGCAATAAATCTACAGCCTTTTTAAAAGACACATTATTATCTCTCTGATCACTCCTCTTTTCTAAATATAGTGTGGGATTTTAAGTGAGAAAGCTTCAGCAAGCTGCCCCCCTCAGGGGGTTCCAAGAGACATGAACTGCAGGACTTGGGTTACATTAAATCACCTTCCATTAAGTTCTGGTTCTGGGTAGTCCGACAGCTGTCCCCTCTGTCCCCTTTGCTAAAAAGGGATATGCTTGACTTTCCATTTGACCTAGGGATGAGAGGATTTTCTGTGGGCAAATTCTCCAAAGTGCATCTGGCTTAATTAGTAAAAGTCATTTTAGGCTTGGGATTCAGGGTCTTGATTCTAGACTATCCTGGAGCACCCATTACAAGCTTTTAAGTCTCAGCTGAGTATGGCTCAAAGTGAGGAGAGGCCAAAATGCCTGATGCTCTGGTCTATAAAATGGGATAAATAAGACCATCTCTTCTATAGAGCAGAGACTAGAGGTGTGGAAGTGCTTTGGGCTCCCCTGGGAGAGATGCTAGGGCAGTTCTAAGTAGTGTTATCATGCATAACTAATTGTCTTTCCATGACCAGGGGGAAAACAGAAGTCAGAAAAACTCTGGATAGGGCTGTGGGTTTGTTTTTTTTTTTAAGTCAGTGGAAGGAGCCAACATTGCACCTGGAAGTTAATAGTCATGGGCAGTGTTGCATTCTCTACCCTGAACAACATTGCGAATAACACAGGAGCTTTTAAAAATAGATAAATGAATCAGCGCACTTAATGGGACATCTGCTTCCACTCCCTTCAGTTGTAATGTCAGATGCTTTGCTTCTTGGAAAACTCCAGAAAAAGACTACATCTTAGAGCCCGGGAATTTTTTAAAATATGAAATCTCCCTGTCTATATACAGTCTTAGCTCTGCCGCTAAGGGGAAGCTGTGCGTGATGTGGCTGAAAGACCCTTGCTATCCTGGCAACTCTCTCCCTCTTGGCCTCCGTTTCCTCGTTTGCCAAAGCGAGGACTGAATTTACAGCTGATCGCTCAAGTCCCTTCGCGCCCCGACCCTCTCACTCGAGAACAGATTTGAGAGCGGGGGCCTCAGAGGGCGCGCAAGTCACCTCTTCGGGAGGTTTTGCTCACGGCCCTGGGGAGAAATCGAGCTGCGGGAGGAGAAGGAAGCGAGGCGAGAGCGGACGGGGGCCGCAGCTCCCGAGCCGGAGGGGGAGGGCGCGCGCCTCCCGGCCTGCGGGGGAGAGGAGCGAAGCGCGGGGAAGGGTGGTCGTGAGGATTCTGAACGGCCCTGGGGGAGCCAGCGCGGGCTGGGGCTGGGGGCGCAGACGCGGCGCGCGGAGCCGGATCGCCGGGATGCGGCGGGGGGAGCGCGGCGGCGTCCGGGCCCCGGGGTGCGGGCGGTAGCGGTGGCAGGTCGGAGAAGGGCGAGCGGCAGCCCTGCGTGCGCAAGACGGCCCCGGCGGGCCAGGGTCGGGGGAAGGGGGTGCGGAGCGTGCGGGGCTCACCTGGGTCTCCTCCTCCGAAAGACCGGCCTCGGCCGCGATGAGGCACAGCGTGGTGGGGTCCGGGTGCTTGTTGACCTTGTTGAAGTTGTACTCCAGGATCTCCACCTGGTCCTCGGTGGGGCCGCTCGAGGTCTCCGCCGACATGGTCTCGGCGCGGCTGCCGGGAGGAAAGCAGCGGCTGCGGTGAGCGCGGCGGCGGGGGCGGGGGGGCACGGAGATCCGGGGCGCGGCCGGCCGGGCACTTCGGGGCGCGGGGCCGCCCCTCCCGCGGGCGCAAGGTCGCGCGAGTCCCCGGCCGCTGCCGGCGCTCCCGGCCGAGCGCTCCCGAGGGTCCGCGGGCTGAGCCGCGCGTCTCCGGGCCTCCGGGCCTGCCCGGGACGGGGGGGTGCGGGGCGGTTCTCACGGCAACTCTCCCCGGGGCCGGGCCCGCGGCGGCGGCGGGAGGAAGAAGACGCGGCGCGCCCTCCGGGCCCTGAGGCTCTAGGGATAAGCCGGAGGGGAAGAAGCGCGGCGGCGATTTTGAAAATCGCCTTCAAATCCCGCCCACCCCCGCCCCACCGCGGGAGAGGGAGCTGCCCGGGGACCGTCCTGGCGGGTCGCGGGGGTGGGGACACACCTCACCAGCCCGCGCGTCGTTCTGCCTCTAAAGTGGTTTCTAGCCTAGGAGGGCAGGGCACCCCACCCCTCCTCCGAAGAAATGGCCCAAAGGACGGAAGTTACTTCTTAAAGTTGGGGAGCTGGAGCGGCACTTCCCATCTCTGCCTCTTACAGAGCTGGCGACAGCATCCGCAGAGATGTCAGGTCCTCCCGCCGGTGCAAGGACCGGGAGCCGAGCCTCAGGAGAAGTGTCCCCTGGAGGGCTTGTGTGAGTCACTCTGCAATCTGCCACCTCCTCTGCCATCCCGCCCGCCCCGTCACCCCCATTATCCCGAAGCCAAGAATCCACAGCCTCCAGTCAACGCGGCTGGTCGCGGCAATGCGTGGTGTGGACACAGTGGCATAGCCTCTGCCGGGACCCCCCGCAGGACCAGCTTCAAGGTCTCTTGTATTTTCTTAGTTCAGAGCCAAACACAGCTCTGGCAGGTTAGGGGTATCAAGACTTCCTGCTGCATCCTCTCCATGTCTAAATAGCCTCTGAACTGGGTCCAAAAAAGGGGGGGGTCCAGACGTGCGTCCCTCCTCTCCCTTCCCACAATTTAAGAGGTACCGCGGTACCGGACGTTGCAGTCTGGAAGCTGTCCGGGAGGATTTGGCAGAGACAGGTCAGGGCTCGCCTCCGCTGGCAGTAAAAGAGAAGCGCAAGTGTGGGAATCAGGTTGGTTTGTTTTGAAGGGGCGGGGGGGTGGTTGGGTGGGGTGGGAGGTTGGGGGAGCCTGGTGGTGGGTATTGTGGAGGGCACGCATTGCATGGAGCACTGGGTGTGTTGTAAACTATGAATTCTGTTACGCTGAAAGGAAATTAAAAAAAATAAAATAAAATAAAAATAAATAAAAAAACCACTGCAAAATCATCCAGCATAGTCCTGAGTCGGTTTTGATGTGGTTTGTGCCTGGGGAGGCGCTGCAGTCTGCCTAGGAGCCTGAATAACGTCCCGATGCTGGGACAAGGTTTTCTGGGACCTGCCTCCTGCGCTCCCTGATAAAGGTCTTTCTTTACTTCTCCTCTAGGTCACTTGGAGAGGCTTGCAGGGAGGACAAGAAGCCATTCTACTGGGAGGGAGTCTTGGGCTCAAGGCACTTGTCAGGTCAGCAGGAAATCTCTGTTTTTAGGTGAGTTATATGCCCCCGCCCCCATTTAAAAATCTGTACAGGTGATTCTAGGTCAGAAACACCTCCTCTCCTGTTGGCTCCTGTCTCCCCTTTTCTTTGAGCCAGAAGTTCAGAGCTGGGAAGAACCTTGGAGGTGAACATTTTCAGTCCTCTCCTGGAAAAGCCCAGGAGAATGAGGCACAGGAAGACTTCCTATTCCAGCGGTGCCCAGTTAATGACCAGAACCCTAGAGGGGAGAGCCTTAGCTTTTTTTTTTTTTTTAATTTTTTAAAAAATTTATTCATTTGTCAGAGAGAGAGGGAGAGAGAGCGAGCGAGCACAGGCAGAGAGAGTGGCAGGCAGAGGCAGAGGGAGAAGCAGGCTCCCTGCCGAGCATGCTGGGATCATGACCTGAGCCGAAGGCAGCTGCTTAACCAACTGAGCCACCCAGGCTTCCCGAGCCTTAGCTTTGGTATCAGTCCTGCACTCTTGGAGACCCTTCTCAGCAGGCCATCCTGTCTTTAGTTTGGCAGGAAAGATTAGGAGGGCAACAGTTTAAAAGCAGGGGCTTTGGAAAGAGCATTGACTGTCCTCATAGGATACTAATTCCAGCCATAGCTGCCCACTGGAAACACCCACCACTGCTCATTTTGCCCAGAAGAGTATAGGAGAGGGGACACTCCTGCCTCGGATTTTATTTCTTGGAAAGCTTCCATCTAATCCCATGGACACAGTTATGCTGCCTCTTTTCTAGGAGAATTTTTGCTTTGTAGAATTCTCAGTCCTTCAGAAATATGTGCATAGAACCAAGTGCATAGATTTCTAAACTGAACTCAGATTCAAGGACTGCTCTGCATGTACCTGTCTCTTTTTGTTACATACTTACTCTTAACGTACCTCAGAGGCTACTACTGTCCTTACATTTAATCAGGTGCATTTTCTTTTCTATTTGTGTGGCTTCCTGTTACAGGACTTTGTATGAGGTTTCATGGGTAGCTTCCGGTTGACTTCAAAGTTCTCTGTGGGTCGGTTGGCTGAGGGCCACTGGACTCATTTGGCTGCCAAGGAGACTTGTGCGAGGTCCATTTGAATGTACCCACTTCTCCAAGATACGCCAAACAAACAAGCTTGATTTCTAGACATAAGGATGAAAGATCTGACCTCTAGAGTGAGATCAACCTGTTGTTTCTCCACAAAACTAGTTTCTGTTCTTTCAGCCCTTGTCGGCTGACAAGTGTTTACAGCTGTTGCTTTATTTCTTCTCTCCTTCGCTCTCTTTTCAAGGAGATTTAAAAACCAAATCAGGGACGCCTGGGTGGCTCAGTTGGTTAAGCAGCTGCCTTCGGCTCAGGTCATGATCCCAGCGTCCTGGGATCGAGTCCCACATCGGGCTCCTTGCTCAGCAGGGAGCCTGCTTCTCCCTCTGCCTCTGCCTGCCACTCTGTCTGCCTGTGCTCGCTCGCGCGCGCTCTCTCTCTCTCTGACAAATAAATAAATAAAATCTTTAAAAAACAAACAAACAAAAAAACCCAAATCACCCTGGTAACCTTGGCCTTATAAAGCTTCTCAACTTTTCCCAGTAAGGAAACTGTTGAAAAGCCCCTCTGAAGGTAGTCTAAACACTTTCAGATGAAAAGAACTAAACATATTTTTAAAGCTCCCTTAAACTTTAATCTCAGCACTAGTTCTGTTGTCGCTGTTGTTATATTCATAACTTACGGAACATTCAAAGAGTAATTCGTCCTGTAGTCGTGTTTTCTTTCGCGGTCAAGGGAAGACAAAACCTTTTCAAGAGGTTAAAGGAAAACGGCTGGCTTTTTCCTGAATTAATCCCAACACCTGGTTGGCGGTTTTGCCCTTGTCCCCTAACCTGATAGTTATTTTAAAGCTACTTTAAAATAGCTTTATGAGCTAGCTCACAGACAGTGCTACAGACTCGGAACCTGCAGAAATTGCTGTGAGCTCACGGTTACCATCTTCCTCTGCCAGCCATCTGACCTCTTGGCAAAGCCACTAGTATCAAACCTAACGGTTATCAGTGGTAGATACCCGTAAACAGTCCCGTGGTGAGCTGGCCAAGAGAGAAAAAAGCCGTGGAGTCATTTTTTAAGGCCATCTCCCAAGTTTCTTTTTTTTCTTTTCTTTCTTTTTTTTTTTTTTTTTTAAGATTTTATTTATTTATTTGAGAGAGAGAGAGACAGAGTGAGAGAGCATGAGAGGGGAGCCCGATGCGGGACTCGATCCCAGGACTCCGGGATCATGACCTGAGCTGAAGGCAGGTGCTTAACCAACTGAGCCACCCAGGCGCCCTCCCAAGTTTCTTTAGCCCAAATTTCCTTCGTGTTCACTCCAGAATTCCACGAACCAATGGGCCCTTGAAGCTTTAGTATTTTCTTAAGCGAGGAAAATGAACTGTGCTGCCCCAACCGCAAAAGAAGTGGAGGCTCTTCATTTATCACTTGCTGAACTACTCTGGACAGGGTGCCAGGGGCAGCACCCAAGCTGTCAGTGTGTCTCGGGACGGACAAACGGGACGCCTCGGTGGCTCAGTGGCTTGAACTTCTGACTCTTGATTTCTCCTCCGGCCATGACCTCAGGGTCCTGGGATCTGGCTCCACATTCATCGTGGAGTCCGCTTGGCATTCTCTCTCTCCCTTTCCCTCTGCCCCTCCCCCACCCTCTCTCTTTCTCTGTCCCCAATGAATAAATCTTAAAAAAACCCAAAAACCAAAAAAACATAGGAGTGGAATATTGATCTGCCTCTCCAGGCTAACAGGAAGTCTGCTTTCAAAAGAGAGTTTTTGTTTGTGTGTCTGTTTTTGTTTTTTGTTTGATTAATGTCCTTAAGCTTAGATCAGTAGCTCTCGTGCCTGGCTGGGCCTCAGAGTCACCTGTAGAAATGTCCAGGGCCCCCGCAGTCCTCCTGAATCAGAATCTATTTTAGGAACCCAGTGGGGAAGGGATATAAAAAAAAAATCTCAGCTCTTATTTACAAGATTTTGTAATTTAATCGTTAAAATCAATGATAAATGTTTAGAACTTAATACTTTATACCTATAAAAACGCATTAAAATATCTTGTACCTCTGATGCTGTGTATTATCTCAACAATTGAGTAGATGGTAGGTTGAGGTTTTAAAGGAATAAGGATAAAAAAAGATTCTATTTATTTACTTTAGAGAGAGATTGGGGACAGGAGCAGAGGGAGAGGGAGAAAGAGAGTCCCAAGCAGATTCCTTGCTGAACGTGGAGCTGGATGTGGGGCTCAATCCCACAACCCTGAGATCAGGACATGAGCCAAAACCAAGAGTCATACCAAAACCATGCTTAACTCACTGAGCCACCCAGCTGCCCTTAAAGGAATAAAGTTTTTAAAATACACAAATACCAGAAAAAAAAATTTAGAACCATGTTATTAATCTTTTTTTTTTTAAGATTTTATTTATCCATTTGAGAGAGAGAGAGACAGTGAGAGAAAGCCTGAGAGGGGAGAAGGTCAGAGGGAGAAACAGACTCCCCGTGGAGCTGGAACCCAATGAGGGACTCAATCTTGGGACTCTGGGATCATGACCAGAGCTGAAGGCAGTTGCTTAATCAACTGAGCCACCCAGGCGCCCACTATGTTATTACTCTTTTTATATGTATGGTCAGGAATGGGTAAATTGCCTTTAAAATTACGAATTATTGGAGCACATAAGTGGCTCAGTCAGTTAAGTCTGTGACTTTGGCTCAGGTCATGATCTCAGGGTCCTGGGATGAAGCCCCACCTTGGGCTGCAGGCACAGTGGGAAGTCTACTTGTCCCTCTGTCTCTCCCTCTGCCCCTTCCCCTGCTTTTTCTCTCTCTCACACAAATAAAAAAATCTTAAAAAAAAGTAATGAATTATCCAGAGAAATTTTCTCCTGCTTTCGAAAATTTAGAAATAAAAAAAAACCCTTTAAAAATCTTTCCGAAAAATGTATTTTTATATTGAAATCAGAGTTTAAGAAGGCAGGTCATCACAAGAAAAATTCCACTTCATATAAATACCTGTAATTGATTTAGAAGCCAAAAATTATAGTGGATAATATTTGACAAGCTTGACAAATGATTGTCCTTCTCCTATTTCTTAAAGTTTCCTGTGAGAGAACTACTAAAATTTAAGTTATCATTTATATGGGTAACTTGTATAATAGAACTTAAAACTGAACATTAGACTATGAATATACCATATACACATAAGAGGATTCTGAACAGAAATAGAAAAATATATTCTTAAATGCTATTATTAGTTCTAGTTTTACATATTTAAAAACCTAAAGAAAAATACAATAAATATTAACAGTGATTATATGTAAATTATGGAACTAAAGATGATGTAAAGTTTTTTTCTTTGTATCTTTTTCTGGTTTCCTCCATTTTCTATAATAAGCATTTATTACTTTGAAATTAGAAAGTTTATTTTTTCTTAATAAGGTATCCCTGATGAGACCAATGATCCATCTCTCCCAGAGTTTCATCTGATTATTGGGAACAAATTACGTTTTCAGCGCCTGAGTGGCTCAGTTGTTAAGTGTCTGCTTTTGGTTCAGGTCATGATCCCAGGGTCCTGGGATCAAGCCCCACATCGAGCCGCACATCGGGCTCCCTGCTTGCCAGAAAGCCTGCTTCTCCATCTCCCACTCCTGCCTATGTTCCCTCTCTCACTGTCTCTCACTTTGTCAGATAAATAAATAAAATCTTTTTTAAAAATTACATTTTCAGAGAAAGCATGGAAGTTGTTTTCTATCAGGTCTACCTAGAAGATTAGGGAAGTAGGTACTTTCATTTTGAAAGATCATTATTTGTAATATACATGTAAGTTATGAAGGACAAATTAATATTAGTGAACCTCATCCAATTTAAAAATTAAATCATGACCAAGACTATGGAAGCTACTTGTATTTCCTTCCCAATCCCACCCTTATGGCTTATTTGCTCCCAGAGGAAATCAAGATTCTATCTCTTGTGTTAATCATTCCCTTGATTTTTAAATTAGTCCTATCACATATGTATGGATTCGTAAAAGAACATATTATTTTAGCTTTGTATATTTTTGAATTGTATAAAAGTAGTATTTTATGTGATTATTCTGTGAATGCTTTTTTCCCATCAACATGTTTCCAAGATTCATCTATATTTCTGCATGTAGAGAAGTTCAATTGTATTCAGTGCTGTTTCCATTTTGTGAATATACTATAATTTAGGTCTTTTCCTGGTGGTGGATATTTGTTTGTATGTTTGTTTTTCAAAGATTTTATTTATTTATTTGACAGACAGAGATCACAAGTAGGCAGAGAGGCAGGCAGAGAGAGAGGAAGGGAAGCAGGCTCCCTGGTGAACAGAGAGCCCAATGCGGGGCTCGATCCCAGGACCCTGGGATCATGACCTGAGCCAAAGGCAGAGGCTTTAACCCACTGAGCCACCCAGGCGCCCCACTAATGGGGGATATTTAGATTGGTTTCAGTTTTTTGCAATTACGAACACTGCCTCTTAGAACTTCTTTTTAAAATATTTTATTTATTTATTTGAGAGAGAGAACAAACAGGAGTAGAAGGAGAGGGAGAAGCAGGCTCCCTGCTGAGCAGAGAGCCCGCCATGGTGGGGCTCGATCCCAGGACCCTGAGATCATGACCTGACTGAAAGGTAGAGGCTTAACCCACTGAGCCACCCAGGTGCCCCGGGAACATTTAATCATATGTCTTCTGAAGTGCATCTGGGAGGGTTTCTCTAGAGTATACATGAGTGGAACAGGTCATAAGATATGTGACTTTTTTTTCTTTAAAGATTTATTTATTTTAGGGAGAGAGAGAGAGAGAGTGTGTGTGTGTGAGCAGGAAAAGGGGTAGAGGGAGAGAGGGAATCTCAAGCCCTGCTGAGCAGGGAGCCCTAACTTGGGGCTCGGTCTCAAACCCTGAGACCATGACCTGAGCCGGAAATCAGGAGTCGGCCTTAACCGACTTGAGTCACCCAGGAGCCCTGAGATATGCGGCTTTTAACTTTATATTATCAACTTCTTTTCCAACGCTGTTGAACAGAACTATACAAACGGTGCATAGCATTTCCTTTGCCCCAAACCCTCATCAGTACGGCCAAACTTTTAAATTTTTGCCAAAATTGTTATGTATTCTTTTCATGCATGAGTAATACCTAAATCTCTTTCAGCTATTTATGTATGCAGCTTGCGTAAGTTCTCGGGGCTAAAGGCTCCATATGTTTACTATTTACTGTGTACAAGTATTTCCTGTTCCAGCCCAGCAAGAGATTTGAGGTATTTTTTGAGAGTTTTGGGTCTGTCTCTAGGGTAGCTTGTTCTTTCCATAGGTCACCAAAAACAATGCAAAAGATGTATGGAAAACCAATTATAGTAGATCTTTTGTCTGTCTGATGCTAAAAATGTTCCTATTTTCCCTTTTACAGACTTCCTGGAAGTCAGGACTTGATTCTGTGCTGCTAAAAAACAAAAAAAAAAAAACAAAACAAAAAAACCCCATGTTAACCATATCAATTATCCACCCCTCCATTCCCCACCCCTGCAAAGTGAATATCAAAGTCTCCAAATGAA
This sequence comes from Mellivora capensis, assembly GCA_004024625.1. NCBI lineage: Eukaryota > Metazoa > Chordata > Mammalia > Carnivora > Mustelidae > Mellivora > Mellivora capensis. Next base: position 52,942 of record PISX010003718.1, read on the forward strand.
AACAATGGGTATGAATTTCAAATGAGCCAGGAAAACAGAAAGAAAGAGACTATTAGGCTGTGGGTTTAAAACGGTATAAACATGCAAAACCAGATAATGTGCTCAAGGGTTTGGCCTGCGATACCATGAGCACGGGGTGCTGAACTCCAGTTCAAAAGCGGGTTGTCGTTAGTTCTTTGGGTCTCTCTCTCTCAGTAATCACAATGGAAATAGTCCTGTTTTGCAGACGAGAAAAGTTAACTGTAGCAAATCAGTAGCTCAGAATCCTACCTTTTATTCTGGCCTAAGCAGGAAAGGCAGTTTGTGTATCTTGGGCAACAACATTGATTTATACCTTTAACATATATTCTCCTCGGGGCGCCTGGGTGGCTCAGCGGGTTAAGCAGCTGATGCTTTATTTGGGCTCAGGTCATGGGCTCAGGATCACGAGATCAAGCCCTGCATCGGGCTCCAAGCTCAGCATGGAGTCTCCTTGTCCCACTCCCTCTGCTTCACCCCTCCCTACACCCCCACTTGCTTCTATTCTTTCATTCTCTCTCTCTCTCTCAAATAAATAAAATCTTTAAAATATATATATTTTTTCCCTATGCTCTACTGATGTCAGAGATTCTAAGATATCACTGGATCACCTGTTTGGATTATGAGCTCTAATTGACATTGTGACAGGCTGGTGCTGGTGGCAGCCAGTCTTTCCCAGTGTGGGGCGGGCATGGCTGACTGGCTGTGGTCTCTCCAGCCTCATTCCCTTAGCTGCTTCTGCAGTCTTCTTAGAAACCTCCCCACGTCTCCTGGGAAAGCCTGGTATCTGGCTGACACCAAGATCACAAGTGTAACGGACTCGCCCCTCTCCAGTTTTGTTCTGACTCTGTTGTTTGGGGTATGGATAAATTGGGGACATTTGTTCAAGTTTGTGCAGTAAGATCTGAGTTCCTAGTTTTGGACTCCATGTAACAGCTTCAGGTGCATGGAGAACCCCTGCCAGCTCACAACGACAAGCACCCGTCCTCCCAGAACATGCTGCACTTGACTCAATGAGGCAGGAAGACTGAGAGACCAACATGTCCTTGAATACGTGCCATTCCAGCCAGTCGCCGGCCCACCCCATCCCAAGGACCTCTCTGTGCCCCTGGGTTCTGTCAGGCAAAGGTGTCATCAAGTTTGGTTTTTGATGTTTCAGCCCTGCTGTGGGATGGCATCTCTCTTGGCAGCTGGAAATCCAAGGCTTAAAAATATGAAGCGCTGCCTTCTTTTAACTCCCGCCTATCTGATGGGTGCTGTTCCGTGCTGTGTGGAGCTGCTACTTCACCGTACTACTTCCCAGGAATTCCGCTTTCAACTTGCTTTCCTCTTGCCTTAGAACCCCCCTATTCCAGGAAACCCAGCAGAATGAAGAGCAAAGTGAAATTCGACTCAGTACCGTCCTGAGTGCAAACAATTAAAAGTCCCAAGTACTGATCATTCAAGACATCACTTTGGGGGCACCTGGATGGGGGCTCAGTTGGGTAAGTGTCTGACCCTTGAGCTCAGCTCGAGGCCTTGATCTCAGGGTTGTGAGTTCAAGCCCTGAGTTGGGGTCCATGCTGGTTGTGGGGCTTACCTAAAAAGGACAAAACAAGGGGCGTCTGGGTGACTCAGTCACTAAGCTTCTGCCTTAGGCTCAGGTCAGGATCCCAGGGTCCTGGGATTGAGCCCCGCATCCGGCTCCCTGCTTGGAGGGAAGCCTCCTTCTCCCTCTCCCACTCCCCCTGCTTGTGTTCCCTCTCTCTCTCTATCAAATAAATAAAATCTTTAAAAACAAACCAAAACAGAAAACATCACTCGGCCAAGCCTCTGTTTCTCTCATGTGAAGAAGGGATACAACAAACACCTTCGCCTAGCTCACAGCTTTGTTGTAAAGTTTATATGATATTAGTGTAGGGGAAGTATTTCTCAACTGTGAATGCTTGCTTACAGAAGATACTGTTCTTTCAACGACTGTGAGCTAGGCATTCAGTGGGGTGTCTCAAGACAACTGGTAAGAACAGTCTATAGTTTCAGTCTTTCTGGGCTGCAATTTATTTAAAAAATTTTTTTTCCTGGAATGGCAAAGTATAAGCATTGAAATCAGAACCTTTTGGAAAAAAAAGTCAAATGCTGCCTGTATTTGCTTCATCATAAGATGTATTCCTGGATGGCATTTCTCAAAACTAATGAGGTGGGGATGGGCAACAGTGAGGATGTCATATCTTTAGCATGTTTTCTCATTAACACTTCTACACTGTGTGTGGATTTGAATTTAGTTGTCAGATTTTTTTTTTTTTACCCTCATTTCTCTCTGGCACTTCTCAATTTATCCTCCCATCTACTAGTGAGGAAGTGTTACGAAGACAGAAGATTGAGTAGGGAGGAGTTAAAATAGGAGGAACAAATACTCTATGAGCTAGTGAGTAGACTTTTCTAGGCTGTCTTGGCTTATGAGAATAATGATCAAATTGAAATTGTTTCAAAATAATTTGTTGCTGGCCTGCCTTCTCCATTGAATGATATGCTCCCGTGTGGCGGATGGGTCTTACACATTTCCATCTCGCCAGCATTCATTAGGAGAAGCTGGCACTGAATAGGTCCTCATCATTTGTCTGCTGAGCTGAACTTAGCCAGTGGCGTCTGGCATGACTTGATTGAGGACATAAGTTGGAAAGACATGGTTTTCAACAAACAGGACTGACCAAGTTAAAAACCAAAACATTACATTGGAAAAAATAACTTCCCTGCCTTCTAATATATTTTAGTCCACACTGCCTGAAACAGCACAGAGTTGGTTCCTGTTTTTGAACTGCGTACAGACACCTCATCCCTGCTAGCACAATAACAACATACTTATTGAGCAATTAGTCCGTGCCTGGCATCGTCATACGTCTTAGACGAGTTAACTCCTGTCACCATCAGAGGAAGGAGCATTACGGGCCAGGCACTCTTCTCGTCTCCATTTTATCCATGTAGTAATTGATGTAAATGGAAACTTCTATCCCTTTCCCAAATACAAGCCTAGTGAGTGGTAGAGCAGGAATTCAAACCCAGAAAGTCTAGCTTCTGCATCCACGTTCTTAGCCTCTACACTAGATTTCCTCTTTGCATGGAGTAGCCGTGTAGACAGAAGAGCCTTGAAGGGTGGTTGTGGAAAGAGGAGAAGTAAAGCCAGGTGATGCCTCCTGGGACAAAAAGTAAGGCAGTGTCCTGCGTCTATGCGGGCTCCCCTATGGGGCAGAGCCAGTCTTGCAGCAATGACCCCCTCCCTGTGGCATGTTTCGAAAACAGAAAGATGTGACCAGACGTGGCTGTGACCCAGCAAAATGGATTAGCTAGTGATTTCAGTGACTTCTACCAGCTCCACCAGCCGGGCTGGCTTGCTTTCCCCCACACGCTCTTCTTTAATGGGTACAGACATAATTGAAAGATGACATTATGTGAAAAATATAATGGACAAATGAGAAAAGATGTCAGCATTTGACAGAATGGAGCAGAAAGGCTGGCTTCGGCCTGACCAGGTGGATCTTAGTACCTATGGCTGCTACTTACTCCCTAGATTTACAGAGTTTAGTCAAAGTGATTAAGGAATCTCCTGAAACTGTTGTTGAGACAAGTCCGTCAGTGGTCTAGACTTTCTACAGCCACTTACAGAAAATAGCAAGATATGAAAAGGGAGGGGGCGGTGTCTGTGAAGGTCTTCCAGCGTGAATTAATCATTAATTAACCCTGGACAGAGAATTCTTTGTATACACAGAGTTCTTTTCACTGGTAGCCCAACTCATGTTCTAAGTAGAAACTTTGTAGGTAGAAACGTTGTAGGTAGAAACTTTGTAGGTAGAAAAGAGGGAAATGGTTAAAGACAGTAACAAAACCTTGGGCTTCTTTGTGCTATGAAGTAAGTGGAGGAATGAGTCAACCTACTTAGAAGTAAACAGGCAAATGAAAGAAGGCAACCCCACTTCCGTAATCTCTCACAGGAGATCTGCCTGTTTTTTCAGTTGCTTTTCCCAAAGTCTATCTCTATAGTGATTGTTATGAGTTCAGAAGTTTTCTCTAGACAGAACGCTATAAACTGTAGGTTTCAGAATCCCAGGCTTACTGACCGACCGGAGGGAGTGTAACTAAAATGTTACAGGAAAAAAAAAAAAAGGTAGAAATTCATCCTGTTGAAATATCCCAGGGAAATTTAACAAGCTATCTTCTCACTTTGAAGGCAAATGCTTAAGAAACAGCAGTTTTAATTAAGCCTTGGCTCAGAGAAATGAGGTTCTGGTACAGGTATTGAAGGGGGTTCAGGGAACTTGGAGGAGGCTAGAGGTTTATAGCCCAAATCTGATGTATCCCAAGAGTCAGGAACAGTCCCTGACACATTGTGGGGTGTACAGTGAGCACATATTGGATGCAGGGTGATTGAAAATTTATTTTCACTTTGGGAAGTATGACTTGCCCATAAAAACATAATCATTAGAGCTGTATTTGGGTCAGAAATGAAATAAAATGGGGGAAAGAGGGAGAAGGGGAATGCTGAGAAGCACTGATGTGAGAAGTAGGTTGTCATAATTAATAGGAAATATAGTTTCCTATGTTATAATTAATAGGAAATACAGTTTCCTATGGAAACTATATTCTATAGTTATAGGAAAATATAGTTTCCTATAGAGACATAATTAATGAAGAATAAAGAAAAAGTCCGAGATTATTTGGCACAGTCCTCACCACCTCCTTCTCCCACCCAAGGGACAAGGAAGAAGGTGGTAGGAAAGGTTTTGTGCCTTGCATTTCCTGGGTCAGCCACCAAGAAGCGCTGTCAGGCCAGAACAGTTGTTGCTGGCCTGAGCTCTTTGCAGGTAGGAGAAAGAAGCAGAAATAAAATTATTTTGAGTGTACAGCATTAGTTACAGAGGGAGTGTTGTATATCGTTAATGAATTACATAGAGGGGAGAGATTTTAAATCCTCATTAATGAATGAAAATATTAAACTGGTATGGGAGATTGGAAAGAGTCAGACCTGCATTTCAATTTTAGCTCTTCTACTTAGTAGTCACATGACCTTGGCTGAGGTGTTTGGTTTTTTGTTTGTTTTTAGCATTTGAAACTTGGTTCTCTTCTCTATAAAATGCGGCTAAAAACTTCCTTCCTTATTTCAATTGTGATCCAGTGAGATTCTGCTCAAGAAAAAACTTAGAAAACTATAAAATGACCTTCCTGTTTCCAGAGGTGTAATAATTTATTCATCCAGAAAAGTGAAGATGTTGGGCCAGATGACCTCTGAGATCATTTCTCCTCTAAAATTCTGACGCTTGGCATGGCCTGGGTTTAAATGATCATGCTATTCCCCAACAACAGCTTGCTAATGTCACTGACCTGAGAAAGGGAAATACGGTGGCTTATTCCAGGCTCGGTCCTTGGTATGCTGAACACTTTGTGCCTAGTTTCTACTTCAAAGGACCACTGAAGAGCCCACAACACATTTTGAACCAAGATGCTCTTTAATATTTAACCTGTCTGCTAAGTTAACCTGACCAAATAATTTGCCATCTAACCTGGAGCATCTGTGTGTAAAGGTGCTGTGATTAATTACACCAAGACAACAGCATATGGCAGAAGCATCCCAGGCAGACCTGGATATCTGGTCCCCTTAGTACACATAAAACATTCGATTTCTCATTTAGGAGTGGGATAGTACAAATATTCCTGTGGAATTTAGGTACCCGTACTGCTGTTAGAGTTTAGCAAGATGCGGTTCTGAATCTTGGAGGACAGAAACACATATTCCTAACCTTGGTAATGAACAGGAGGCTGCTTTTTGTTCTTAAGAAATCATATGGTTGCAGCTTTGTGGTCACCAATCAGAGAGCACACTGTAGCTTCACATTTCCGGACCTTTCATTCTTACCCCACTTTGAATAGGTAGGATAGAAATTTGTCTGATGGGCTGAATATTCTTGGGCCTCTGCCTGCTTTGGGTATTGTTAGTATGGTTGTGCTAATGCTTAGTAAATGTGAATATTCATTACATCCCAAACAGAGTTTGGTCCTATGATCAAATGTAAACAAAGGGACAAAAATGGCTTGTACTAGAGATTTCCACCGGCCCAGCCATGTGCTCCTGGCTTTTCAAACCAGATAATCCAGGAGGGGTGAGACGTGTGAAGTAAACTGATTTATCAAATCTCTTTGAAAATGTCTCATGCCCTACTACACCAAGAAAACAGATTTTTAGACAAATAGATTTCTGTTATGAGGGGAGGAAATCTTTAATATTTTCCAAAGCAAACCATTAAACATAAAGAGAAATTTGTACTGCTAAGGCTAGAAGCAAAGAACAAAAAGACCACCTTTCTAAACTGTTTGTGGAGAGGAAAAATGGCATAAGTAAGTCAAAATGGCAGGTTATAAATATCCTTTTTTAAAAAGAGATTTATTTATCTATTTTGGGAGCTTACAGAGGAAGAAGAAGAGAGAATCTTCAGCTGATTGAGGAGCCCAACTCTGGGCTTGATTCTCATGACCCTGAGATCATGACCTGAGCCAAAATCAAGAGTCAGACACTTAACCGACTGAGCCACCCAAATGCCCCTATCAATGTCCTTTCTATGTTTTAAGCTTTTCATTTTGGGTAACCCACTTAGCTTCCTAATTCTGCTTGACTTAGAAGACATTAATTAAATTAATTAGATTAATAGGCTGCTGGGTAGGGAGAAATAGGTTTCTTTCTTAGAAGAGGAAGGGCGCTCCAAAACTTAAACACTAATGATAGAAATCAGCCTGGTATTTTAAAAATCTAATCCAGTGAAGCCACACACAGATAACTGAGAGTCAAGCAGAATTGTCATATTTTTCTGCCATCTAATCGCTTTAGAATGTCAACAAAAATTAGAGTTCTGTTCTGAAGTGGTTCTTATTCCCAGTGCCTGACTCTCAAAAAGGCTATTCATTTGTCATTCTGGGGACATTTCATCATGATTTATTTTTTTTAAATATATACTGGGTTCTACAATACTTTTGCCTGAGCCATAATTGCATGGTAAAGAAGAGTAGTTAGGGACTTTCCTGGTATTGCACATGCGTGATGGGTAGATGGTTAGGCTGCCTGTTTGTAGGAGTTTGTAACATAATGCAAGCAGGCATAACTTCCTCAGGTTGATTTTGCATTTTGAAATCTCTAGGAAAGACTCTTTGAGGGGTGCCTGGGTGGCTCAGTCAGTCAAGGGGCTGCCTTCATCTCAGTTCATGATCCCAGCATCCTGGGATTGAGCCCCATGTCAGGTTCCCTGCTCAGCAGAGAGCCCGTTTCTCCCTCTTCCTCTGCCTGCTGCTCTGCCTACTTGGGCTCTATCTCTCTGTCAAATAAATAAAACCTTTAAAAAAAAAAAAAGAAAGAAAAGACTCTTTGAAGAATTATCTCTACGCAAATGTACTTCAATCAATTATTATGTATGGTCCAACAACCATTCTTGTTTTATGACTGTAATTAGGTAATGAATAAAATGACATGCACTTGGTACTTTGTAGCTCTCCAAATTATGCCAAAGTCCAACCGTGCATGTTGCTTGTTGCTATGAAACTCAGTTATGTGGGCCTTATTTTTTTACCCAGTTGTTTTTATGAACAGGTGTTCAGCTAATGGGATAAACAGAGGGTGTGCTGCTAGAGCCTTCTTATTAACATCACAAAATAATTGAAAAGGACAGATACTCTACAAAGTCCAGCTCAGGGGATAACTCAGCCTACTGTAGGTCATGTCACTGAGCATTAGAGAGATGTTGCAGAAAGGCTGGATGAGGGGGCACACCTGGGTGGCTCAATCAGGTAAGCATCTGCCTTCGGCTGAGGTCTTGATCCCAGGGTCCTGGGATCCAGCTCCTTGGAGGGCTTCCTGCTTAGCGGGAACTACGTTTCTCCCTCTGCCCCACCCCCCAAATCATGCTCTTTTGCTCACTTTCTCCCAAATAAATAAATCAAAAAAAAAAAAAAAAAGAAGAAGAAGAAGAAGAAATGCTGGATGGAGCCTCAGAAGACCCTCATTCTGCTTCCAGAAATGTTACTTAAATTTCCAAGTGACTTTGGACAACTTAATTGTTTTGAACTGCCATTTCTTCGTCCACAACTGAAGGTATCCCCACCTGCTACACTAATCCTACCCCCACCTGCCTCACAGGGTTGTTGTAGGATTCAATAAGATAGATTATGCTTATGAATAGCACTATAAATAATAAACACTATATAAATACAAGATATCCCTATTATGGTTCCTATGCCTTTCCTGGTGACTCAGGATCTGCTGTTGGGCAATTGAATGCCAAGAGGTTTTGCAAACATTAAAATAGCAAAACATTTTAGAAACTTCACTCAACCCTATGACTAATAAGGTCCCTTAGAACATTTCATTTGCTTTGTCCAGGTAATCAATGGCCAATATGGAGAAATGAAATGCTTCCAGAACTGACCAGCCCAAGTTGAAGAACATGACGTTAAAAAGGGAAGATCATTGAAGATCACACTCTTTAGGCTCCAGAATATTATTTCAGTCTCTTATTAAGGAAGTTACTAAGGAACTAAGAAAAACTTCTAAACATTTGAAATACTGGACTAGGACTTGTGATATCACATGTCTCCATTTCTCACAGACAATTCATTATTCCTCATCGCTTAAAGAAAACATAGGCCATCTAGCCCACCCCTCTCCCTTTCCTGTTTCCCATCAACCAGATCTAAAGAGTGCTCAACAATACGTAGGAGCATATTCATTATGGCATCATTTGTGAGACCTGAAAGCAGCAGAAACATTCAATAAGAGGATTCAATAAGCAAAGAGTGCATAGAATAGGAGACCAATAAAAAGCAGTTAGAAACAATGCATTAGATACAATAGAAATATAATTGGCAAAATAGGTCGATCTTAAGAATATGCTGTTAAGAGAACAAGATAAAGGGTGAGTGGGAGAGCAAATAAATAGAATGAGAAGAAAAACCCAAGAAGGGTCTTCTGTGTACCACAAATTAAGGAATATGATGACAGGAGCCTCAAAACAAAGTGAAGACTTTAAAAATTAGAGGACTGTTGGGCTGCCCCCTCTTTCAGAGTTTACTTGTGTAATTCTTCCTAAGGTATTTTTTTGCATAATGAGGGACTGCTTCCTGGCTTACTCAGTACCCTTCATGCTGTAGCCCACAGCATCCCTGGGTTGGTCCATTTCCTCTCAGCTGGCCAGGTGAATAGCTGATAGCTGACCACCATGATCACCCCCCAGGCTTTTCTTTTCTTTCTTCCCCGCCCCCCCCCCAGGCTTTTCAACACTGATATCAAATGGCTTTCCAGCCTTCTCTTATCCAAGTTATCCTTTTGCTGTTCCTTATAGATTTATTTTATTATTATTCAGCCATTTAGGAGCTCTTCTAAGCTAGTTCCAAGGACTAGAAAACTCCCTTTTAAATTGTGGAAACTGGGGCACCTGGGTGGCTCAGTCAGCTAAGCATCTGCCTTTGGCTCAGGTCTTGATCCTGGGGTCCTGGGATTGGGCCCTGCATTGCACTTCCTGCTCAGCAGGAAGCCTGGTTCTCCCTCTCCCACTCCCCCTGCTTGTGTTCCCTCTCTCTCTGTGTCTCTCTCTGTCAAATAAATAAATAAAATCTTTAAAAATAAGTAAATAAATAAGTAAATTGTGGAACCTGAACCAGGCATAATGCTAATGAAAGATGAGATGACCTCCCCCTTTCTTTAGTCCTACTTTATTCACCCCAATGCCAGCCATCTCCGAAGGATCCCATTCTATTCCCACAGAAGAGCACGAAGGACACACAATAAAAGGACAGGTACTTCCAAGCACAAGTTACTGAATTAGAGTATTTTCTTTTCTTTTTTTTTTAAAGATTCCATTTATCTACCTGACAGACAGAGACCACAAGTAGGCAAGAGAAGCAGGCAGGGAGAGAGAGGAGGAAGCAGGTTCCCTGTGGAGCAGAGAGCCCGATGCGGGGCTCAATCCCAGAACCCTGGGATCATGACCTGAGCCGAAAGCAGAGGCTTTAACCCACTGAGCCACCCAGGTGCCCCTGAATTAGAGTATTTTCTAAAACAGATTTTACTCCTGGGCACCAGTAGACTAGAAATTTGGAAAGGAGTGAAGGGCATAAGAGCTAGAGACATTGTTTATATAAATTTTCTTAGGGAGAAACCATACAGGAAGGAAATGAAGATACAGCAGTGAAGACTAGACTATCTAAACAGACCCGCCATGTCCTCAAGAATTTAAGGAAACTTCCATTATGATCCTTCAGACCTAGTGGCTACCGTGGCAGCCATTAGTTTCCTGCCCAGGACACACTAAGAGACCAGAACTGATCAATGTCTGCCTTAGATTGTTTCTGGTTTTGTTTTTGACATCAAAGGACAGAGTAGCTCTGAAAGATCTGGAGGATTTTCATGTTTGGCCACATTTTATCAGAACTACCAGGAGCAAATTACAAGAAATCATATGAGGGCACCTGGGTGGCTCAGTGGGTTAAGCCTCTGCCTTCGGCTCAGGTCATGATCTCAGGGTCCTGGGATTGAGTCCCGCATCGGGCTCTCTGCTTGGCGGGGAGCCTGCTTCCTCCTCTCTCTCTCTCTGCCTGCCTCTCTGCCTACTTGTGATCTCTCTCTGTCAAATAAATAAATAAAATCTTAAAAAAAAAAAAGAAATCATATGAGAATGGGTAAAAATTAACTTCCCTACTTTTAAAAGAACTTCTATCGTTATCCACACATGGCCATAAGCTAACATTAGAACCTGAAGCAAATAGAGTAACTTGACCTTGTGATGAACAATTCCTTGAGCTACTAGCATTCATGTTGAACTTCTGTTTGGCAATCCAATATAAATATACCGGCTCTCCGTCTGGGCTGTAGGGACACAATGCTTCCCACCCGGAACCCGAGTCACAGAGTGAGTGAGTGACTTGGCAGGGACCAGAATGAGGCATGGGGAGGGCTAGGTTCCAGAGCCAGCCCAGCCACCAGTTCATCCGAAGGTGCAGGACAACTCACTGTACTCTTGAGCCTGTGTGTGTGGTATTCAGAGGTGACCATATAGTTTATTGCTCAGGTTAAGTATTTTTTAAAATGAAAGGGGGCGCTATTAATAATCCACTGGAGGGGCACCTGGGTGACTCAGTGGGTTAAAGCCTCTGCCTTCAGCTCAGGTCATAATCCTGGTCCTGGGATCGAGCCCCGCATCGGGCTCTCTGCTCAGTGGGGAGCGTGCTCCCCTTCTCTCTCTGCCTGCCTCTCTGCCTACTTGTGATCTCTGTCAAATAAATAAATAAAATCTTAAAAAAAATAATCCACTGGAACAACAGATATTTCAGACTCCCTCTGCTTCAAAACTCCATTACAGCTGAATGAGAACTGAAAATAGGACCCAGGCTCCTGAACAACAGACTCACACTTTGCTCCCTAGGCTCAACTGTTGTCTGCCTGGACTTGTCTACACTGGGATTCTGTGGACGAGTGTTTAACCTATCACTTGAAGATCGATGAAGGGAGTTTCCCAGCAAACAGAAAGGACAGCCTGACCTATACCTGTTTGGTCACGAATCCACACACCCCAAACTCTCGTGTGTTCAGGACCAACAGCACCAACATATGCCAAACCCATATTGGGGTCATCGAAGGGTGGGGCGGTCAAGGGACCCAAAGCCAGGAAAAGATCAGGAGCACACACCCCCTGCACCAGGAGAATCCCTTATAGATTGTTCTCCACCAGCCTGCCCAAGGTGAGCACACAGGATGGCTGTGGTCCAGGGGCTGCCTCGGGATCCTCAGGTGCCGGCTTTGAGATGGGCAGGTAAGTACTTTATAAATTACTGTGGGCCATATGCCACACTTCTGCCCACATTTTCATCTTTGCACAGTTCTGTTGACCATCCCCATTCACCTGGCTTTTTAAAAGTTCAAGGGAGCCATCAACAACATCTAAAAATTAATCTGGGTTCAGTCATGACACAGTCTTAAAAAATATATATCCAAGTGAGTTAAGCCATTCCCCAGTAAGAGAATTTGAAAACAAAGGGGAGGGGGATGTATTCAAAGACAAGCCATCCAAAGAAGGCAGAAATTCTGTCACTGTTCTATAAAAACGATTTTTATCAGCCGTGTAATCATGTCAACTCATTTTTCAAAAAACAGTTTTTGGTGAAACTCTGGCCAGAGAAAGAAACATCAGGTTCCCAACAGCAGCATTAAACCAGTATGGGCTGCCCACCTGATGCCAATAGCCTAATCCTTTCCTCCGAACTTGAGTGCCCGGTCTCCCCGGAGCCAGGACAGTGCTTCCCTTCTCCCTCCTCTCCTCGATGCTACGCTCTCAGGGCAAGACTCCGTGCCCTCCGGCTGCCCAGCCGCTCTGGGCTGCCAGCTGCCTTGGGACTCTGCTTCCCTACAGGTTAATCACACACCTGGCCACACCCCTCTTCAGAGGCAGGACGTGCCACATGCCACTGCCACTTGCCAAGGAGAGCTGCAGCAATCTCAGGCTTCTGAGGGAAGACAGGGCTGTCAAGGACCCAGAGTCCCAGGAACTGAGGGGGGTCCCTTGTCCCCCGCTGCAGGACTGCATCCCCAAGGAAGGAAGCCCCTTGTCACTAGGACAAGGCACTGGCACTGCTAGTGCCAGCTGTCCACGAAGGAGGGTGAACCAGGTAATACCTGTAAAGCCCTGTGAGCAGAATTTCCTGACATTTTATCTCCACTGTAGTGTCCTTAAGGTGGCTCTCTGTTTTTCAGAAAGATAAATGCAGCCATCTCCAATAAGCCCATATGCATTTAACAAAAAATAGACCAATGCAGACAAAGCATTCTGTGGGGCCCCGCAGTCCATAGGGAATTCCCTGCAGGATGGGATTTGAGGAATTCTGCTCCAAACCCCCAATCTTGGTGTATTTTCCCCCAGCAAGTTGCTTGGAATTTTTACCGGTCGGGATTATACATTTCGCCTAAAACTTTGATCCTCCTGATTGCCCCAAATGGTAATTATATTTAGATAACATTTCAAAGAATTCCCAGATACATTATCTTGCTGGGACCTATTTAATATCCTGGGACATAACTCATTAAACAATTATTGTCTATTAACATCATAACTTTAATTAGTTTTCCAGAGATGGAGAAGCCAAGCCTGGAGGGGATGAGACCCTGGAAATTAGATACGTTTGGATTAGAAGGGAGCGGAGAAACCAGCTAACACATGGAGCTGGCCCAGGCAGAGCAGGGGTGGTGGGCGGTCGCAGGGGCAGAAACACACAGAAACACACCCCACCCACCCCGCCCCCGCGGTGCCAGATTGGCTCCTTCCAGGGCTGAGAACTCGTGCTGATCCCCACAAGAACAACTTGGCCGCCCTGGGCACCTCAGCAGAGAGCCTGGTGTGTCTGCTGCAGGTCTCTCCATAAGTAAATCCCCTGGCTTATCCCAGATATTTTGGGAGGGAACAAAAGGAAGCCTTCGTTTTGAAACATCACTTTTCGCCATCCCTTCTCACGTGTTAGCACAAAATAAATAATGCACCTTTGTGGTTCTGAGTAATTCTTTCCCCTGGCTGCCCAGAGCCTGTCTGGGTTCCAAGAATTTGCATGAAATGCACTGGATGCCTTGTCCTAGCTAGAGCTGCCAGTGTGGTTTTGAGGACCCAGGAGCGTGGTCTCAGGGCTTCCTCTTCCTCTGAGATCCTGCTGCTGTCTTCCCTGGGCCGTGGGAGGGGTGGTTCTATGGTCAGGGGCAGACCCACCTTCTCTCTGGGCTTCCTTAGGCTCCTGTGGCAAAGGAGAGGTTGGGGTTTCACTGGTTCTCATCCCGGGCTGTGCATTAGAATCCCGGGGAAGGGGGAAGCTTTAAAAAACAATGCCCAGGGATCCTCCTTAACTGGTCAGGGTGGCGCTCATCCTGGGTATTTTTAAAAAGTTTTCCTGATCTGCAATTGCTGAGTTAGATGATCTCTGGGACCTTCCAGGTTCTATACAAGCCCTCAATCCTGACCCTCTGATCCTCCATTTTATTTATGGAATTAATTTTTTTCCAAACATACTTTTTATTTTCAGTACGTTTGCATAGGCTGATTTTTTAGAAATGCCCTTAATTATATAGAAAAGCTCTGTTGTTAAAGTATTGTTTGTTGGAGCATAATTGACACAGACTCCCACACATGTCTAAAGTGGACCATCAGATACATTTTCACCTGTAAGAAATGGTTACCACAATCACATAGTGCACATATCCACCACCCCCAAAAGTTTCCCCGGGCCCCTTGGTAATTCCCTTAGCTCTCTTCTCCCCCGTCCTCTTCCCCAGGGAACTGCTGATTTGCTTTCTGTTATACTTTGCATTTTCTGTCACTTTATACCAATGGAGTTGTACAATATGTTCTATTTTTTGCCCGGCTTCTTTTTCTTAAGATTTTATTTATTTATTTGACAGAGAGAGAGAGAAAGAGATCACAAGGAGGCGGAGAGGCAGGCAGAGGGAGTGGGGGGAAGCAGGCTCCCCGCTGAGCAGAGAGCCCCATTCAAGGCTCAATCCCAGGACCCTGAGATCATGACCTGAGCTGAAGGCAGAGGCTTGCTTAACCCACTGAGCCACCCAGATGCCCCTCGCCCGACTTCTTCTTATTAAATTTTAGATGTCAAGCTCTTTGAGAACAGGAGCCCATCTTGTATTTCTTTTCTCTTCCTCCAGGCCCCCAAGTTATCTTTGCCCAGAGAAACCCCTTATTCATTATTTGCTTGATGGGAATCAAACCTTGGTGACCTTACAAGGGAGCTTCAATTGGGTGGTCAGCTCCCCATGCCTCCTCTGTAGGTTCCTAACCAGCAGTTCCACTCAGCTTAAAAATGATAAATTGGGGCGCCTGGGTGGCTCAGTGGGTTAAGCCTCTGCCTTCGGCTCAGGTCATGATCTCAGGGTCCTGGGATCGAGCCCCGCACCAGGCTCTCTGCTCAGCGGAGAGCCTGCTTCCCCCCTCTCTCTCTGTCTGCCTCTCTGCCTACTTGTGATCTCTCTCTGTCTCTCAAATAAATTAAAAAAAAAAAAAAAGACCCTCTCACCTAGGTCCCATGGAGTGCTATGCCTCTTTCCTCAACGATTCCTGTCCCACCTTACCTAATAGCTCACCGAAACACCGGGGTACCGCTGGGCTCCAATATCACAAACCAACATTGCCTCAAACCCCCAGAGCGTGGGATTCCTTTTCATCTTAAACAAGATCAGTGTTTGCACTGTTGTAAATAAGTGTTAGAAGAACCAGACATAACAAGAAATAGCGCTGCAGATTCACCGCTGAGCCACCTCTATTTCCTCCAGAGATACCGCCTCCTACTCTGCTCTACCGGACACAAAAAGATATTAAAAAATAATGCGATGTCTGATTTGAGACCGAGATGAATGATAACATCAGCTTCTCAGGGATCAATCCAAACGCATCTGGCCCAGTCATGCAGACACTGGTTTCAGAGTGTCTTCCAGAGAGAAGAGAGAGCAAGAAAAACATCTCACCTGCTGGCCAAAAGGCCAGACCGGACTCCACCTTGTCCCCGATTCCCCAACCCCTTGCATTGTCTACAAGGGTCTGCTATCTTCCACCCAGCGGTGTTCTCTGGCTCCCTGCTTGGAACCAGCTCTGACCTTTTATCCTCCCTTTCAGCCCTGCCTTGCCCCGACAGAAGAGCACTGCAGTCCAGTTTCTACAGTTTCATTCCTCTGCAGTAAAGGCAAACCTCTGAAAGTTACTTACGTGGAGTGGCAAAGGCAAGTCCTGGATCTGGAAGCTGAGTTTGCTGATGCCAGCCCGCTTAAATAGCCGGTCTGGCTGCTGGTAGCACGTTTATTTACGCCTGTGAGTGCTCGCTCAGGCAAGGACCTGAAAAACCTGCAGCGTGGGCAGCAGGGGAACAGCTGAAAGTATGCCCAGGCTACCTCCCGCCTGGTTCTTCGAGTCTGATAGGCAGGCGGTGACTTCTGAGTTCCATGGAACTTTCTTGGCACCACCTTCTTGTCCCTCCTCTCTTTCTTGGCCAGGCAAGACTCTTTGCCTAGATGACATGAGAGATGCAGCTGAGAGAGGAAGGAAGAAATGAAGGACCCGGGATCGTCACGCCAAGTTCCTTATTTTGAATGGGCTTCCAGTTAGATGTTGCCGTATTTTAAACTACAGACTTGGTGAGGTTGATTTCACAGCTCTGTGGGCTGGGTGCCAAGTTAGGAGCCTGGACAGTTTCCCGATCAATGAAAAGGTGTGTGTGTGTGTGTGTGTGTGTGTGTGTGTTTCAGGCATAGAACGTACAAATAAAGAACAGTTACAGGGGAGGTTCAGGCTAGGAGGATACAATTTATATGAAGATCCCCTTCAAAAATGACTTTAATTTCTTTCTTCTGCAGCTGTACTTTTTCTCCTGACTCCCCCCTCCCCTTTCTTTGTTAATGAAATTCATATCTAAGAGTTGAGAGATTCCCCATGAGAGCTCAAATAAAAAGCCAGTGTGTGAGCTAGCCTGTGGGAAGAAGTGCTCCAAATGTGCGAGAGTGTTCCGTGGTTCATGTGATCGTCAGTGGAAGTGTTTCTGAGGGTGAGGGTATGTGTGTGGGTGTGGGGACCCAGTTAGCCGATGTTTATCTGTTTTCTTTATAGTTAGATATGGCAGTTAATAGTCAATTACAGCATTGCTAAACACATTAGCTGAGCATGATTTTGAGAGGATGAAGGAAAGGAGACAGGCTTTGGTGAGATCATTTATGGGAGTATCTGTCAGTATTTGCTGGTATGTAGCACAGACGGGTAAGTGGCCCCTGGATTTACACAGCCTACATTCTTCACTTCGCTGGACAAAGAAAAAGCCCCCTTGATTCTCTCAGGAACAGAAGCCATATGGGAAAGAAGAGCAGCAATCATTAAGAATATTTCTTTCTCTCTTGGAAAAGGGGGCAATGGTTATAAAACATGTGTGGGAGAATAGTCGAGACAGGGGGGCTGGCCTATCCCAACCCTGGTTACCAGAAGAATTCTTTTGTTGCCTAATTCATTGCCTAACTTTTGACTGTTCTATGGCCAAATCTGGATTCTCGCCTCCCAGATTTCTTGAATGCAGGGTCTATGTCTTGTTTATCGTTTGACACCCCCAGAGCCTGGCACGAATTATCAGGACAGTGACAATGACGATGGTGATGCTAATGTCTGGGTTTATCCTCAGGACTGATTTGAATCAATATTTAGGAAGTTGCTTCAGAATGTTTTCAACTATCCTTATTTGCTTGTTTACCATCAGTCTTCCGGAAGGTGATTCCCATGACCTTGGTAACCTCGCCAGCCTTGCCCACTCTTGTAACCCCAACACCCAGCACAGTGTCTGGCTCCTAGTAGGTGCTCAACAGATGTGTGCTGTTTGCTTGGTTTCTAAATTCCTTTGAAGGCTGTGTAACCCAATAGGCAGAAGTTTTGGAATCAGTGGTCCCATCTTGGTTCACGCATGTTTTTTTTCACTCCTGCATAATGCGTTGGCTTCAGGCAATTCCTCTCCATCCGGTGTATCATGGAACTGAAACGGAAAGCGGCAGAAACCATTGGGCAACTTGACATCACTTAAGAACTCTGCAGGTGTGTGGTTTCAGGTTGCCGGTGGTGTAATGAGGTTACCAAGAACCCAGGCATCTTCCGTGTCCCATTGTGTAGTCTTCGGGGTGACAGCATTGCCTCCTGTCATGGCCGCACGGTTGAGGCAGTGGCTTGGTATGTCCCATCCTTAAATGAAAAAAATCAAAGACAGGTAGGAGGGAAAATGGGCTTTCTCCTTAGTGTCCCTCTCTGTTAGAAAAGTCTTTCCAGAAGCCAGCAGCAGACTTTCAGTTACGTCTCCTTGCTGAGAACGGGGTCACACGGCCCCCACACTGGCTGAGTCCATGACGGCCGGCCCAGGCCACGGCAGTTCTGTTTCACTCAAGCAGCTTTCTCCGGCCATGGCACTTGTTTTCTGTTTGTTTGTTTTTAATGTTTTTAGCTTTAGTTATTTTATTACTATTTTTATTTTTATTACTATATTTTTAGTTAAAACTATTTCAACAACCCACAAATAAGGGAAGTAGCTGGCTACAGTGATTTTTGTCTACAAGATTAGATTATAAGTCTGTATCACCACTGATTTTCTGCGCATCGGAGGAATAGCATAGAATCCAGTGGCCTCTTATCTTCTCTTATTCAGATGGGATTGATGATGCTGTTAGTTCTCAGAAACATCAAGCCTAATACTGCAACTAAGCATAAAAAGTTTGCCAAACAGTCTATAAGGGTTTAAGATTCATTTTCCTGCTCCTCCTCTTGTCTATTATATTTCAGCAGAATCCCATAGTCCCACGTTTGCATCTGGGAGCTCCAGCTACTGCTTCAGATTTGTAAGCTGGAAACAGATGGCTGATACAGTAATTCTCACCTAGTTTCTATCTTCTCCCGGTGATGAACAAACTTCAAATTAACACACCAATAGGCAATTTTGTTTTCCTTCTCTTCACTGTTCTAGACCTCTTCCTTGTGGTGGGCTTCAGGAACTCTTCTCTGCATTGTCACAGATCAAGAGAATTAGGATGAAGGATGTGGTGAAAAGAACAGTGTCTGGGAGATGGTCAGTGCTCAATAAGCGTGTGTTGAATGACTGGAAGAATGGTGGAAAGGAAAGAGTATGGACTACTGAACCATGCAGGCTTGCATTCAAGTCCCAACCTTTGCCACTTCCCATCTATGTGAGTCAAGGCAAGTTATACAACTTCTCTTGGACTCAGTTTCCTCATCTATAAAATAGGTTGGCCAGAAGGGCTAGAGATAATATATGTAAAGCACTTAGCATAATGCCTAGAACATAGTATATGCTCAAGAAATGGTAGTTGCCACTAACAGTTACAAAAAGAAGCCGAATTTTCCTTAGTCATCTTTGTGGAACCCACACATGATGGGCACAAAATAGTGAACTGAAAGACCCGGGTGCCATAGCAAATGGGAGTGTTTGGAAGAGCTACATAGGCTGGAGGGGCAAGATGGCGGAGAAGTAGGAGACCCTGTTTCAACCGGTCCCCTAAAGTGAGCTAATTATCTACCAGAACACTCTGAACACCCACAGTGGAGCTGCATAGAAGTCGGTGATATCTGGACAGTGAGCAGCTATTCCTTTCCTGCTCAAAGCCAGAGGTCACCAAAGTGCAGAGGGACACTTTATATATGAGAAGCATGCAGTGGTGGCGGGAGAGAAAAAGCCATTTCCTGGGGAACAGAAAACTCCCAAAGACATTTAAGAAAATTTATCATGAGGGATATAAACCTCCCAGGGCCAAAATCTGACTTGGACAGAAGCAGATTAGGAAGAAGGGTGACCAGAGTATAGAAGCATACTTGCTGAAGTTTCTACCCCCAAGGTGTGAACTTGCAGAGCAACCAAGAACCTCATTCCATCTGTGGATGGTGTGGAAGTGCTGACCCCCAGCATGCCCTTCCTGGGCCAGACCAGCGTGGGAGGTAGCAGAGGATCAGCAGTGACAGAGAACCTGGTTATAGAAAAGGATGTCAGCTAACCAGGGTTGGAGATGTTTCCCATGGCTGTCCCTGGTGAGGACAGACTGAGAGTTAGAACAGAACCAGACTCTGGCCTTTTGTGAACTGGTAGAGATTAGGTCATTCTTTCAGTGAACTGCCATATGTATTTCCAAGTGTGGATTCTGTCATCTTACCTAATCCACCCTCTGTCCTTGTGGATGAGTCCTGAGTCAGTGCATGACGAGGAGTCAGGATGCTGCGGTCCATGCCCCACGCCCACTGCCAAAGGTGCCTGGGGAAGGCTGTTCCAGCTGGTATGGTCCACGTCGCCTTTGCTCTTTGACTTAAAACTCATCGTCTCCTCTCATTCCATTTTGTTTCATCCAGAGTCTAATGAATGGGGAGGTCACAAAGCATCACTTTCCCTAGAAACCCCATTCATGCTCTTGATTGGAGGAGGGGAAGGCCCTTGGTAATGGGAGCATCAGCCATCTGGGGAAGGAGGACGGGGGAGGGGGTATCTGTCTTCACCCATGAATGCCTCCAAATGTGTCTTCTCCTCTCCCTCAGTGTGAGGGCTCCCTGCTGCCAGCAGGAGCTGCGGGGTGACATTCTTAAGAGGGGTGGAGCCTCACCAAAGAGGCTGCCCTTCCTTGAGTGACAGGAAGGTATTGCAGGTTGGGGCCACCTCAGCTTGATTGTCATCCCCTAATACACATGGTGAGGAAAGAGAGTCCCCCCCACACCCATGAAATTTCAGGGGTGGGCCCTGTGCTTTTAGAAAGCAGCAGGTGGAGAGCTGGGGTGAAGAAAAACTAAATCCTTTGGTAGAAACTTGCCTGACTGGGTGTCAAACCCAGGCAGTGTCCTCGATACCAACCACCACCCAGCATGACCTTTGTGGCCACTTCTCAGGATGACTCACTGGAACCCCAAGGAGGAAAGGAAGAGCGTCCCCCCTCCTCCCAAGGGGCACGCCCACCAAGCTCCGTCTGTTTAAGATACTTGACTTCTGTGAGTGATTTTGTCTGGAAACAGGAAGAAGAAAGGAAAAAGGGGAGCTAACAGAAATATAAAGCCTGAAGACAAACCAAAAAACAACAAAAAATGCATGTTTGATACTGTGGAGAAGGGTTGAACATACTTTGGGCTAAAACTGTGGATCCCCTGAAAGGAGAGAGAAGTTTTGATTAGCAGCTTCAGACCTTTTCCTTCCTGCACCCTCCTCTCCACCTCAGCGGCAGGCTGGACTCAGCATGTGACTCCAGAACCTTCCATCCCCTCTCCATGCCTCAGCCCCTGTCTGACTGAGGAGGGAGTTGAGTAGATGGCCCCTCTGAGGTCCGTTCTGTTTTAATCTTCTGTACCCCAAGGGGAGAGAGTCAGGGGCTACCGGGTGGAGAGGAGGGACCCCTAGCAGCCATAGGGGAGGTGGGCTCCCCTCACTTAGGGCTAAGAGACATGAGAGGAAACATCAGTGGATGGGTACAATGTGAGCAACTATTGTGTCACTGAAACCCTCCACTCACTACCATTGGTTAGGATCCACTCCCCAGGGCTCCCTCGTCCTCCTCCTTAACAACTTGGGCCTCCCTAAGCCTCCTGGGATCCAACAATTAGAGGTAAAACCTTGGCTGTGTGTGTGCATGCATGGGTGCATGCGTGCGTGTGTGCGTGCGTAGCTGGGGGAGCAACCAGGACTCGGGTCCAGCTACGATACTTCAGGCACGTGTTTGGTCAGTGCCTGACTTTCCATGACAGTCCAGGGAGACATCTTAAAAGAGAAAACTGGGAGGTGGGGGAGTTTAGGGGGCTGGGGGTGGGGGTGGGTGAAGAAGGGAGAGTGGGTGGAGCTGTTTATAGGTCATCCCTGAAAAAATGTCTTAAGTTCTTAATTTCTGCTTTTGGCAAAAATATGCTGATTTTCTTAACTAATTCAGCACAATTCTGCTCTGCACGTTTCAGCAGAAACCTCCCTCTTCCCTGGCCTTCTCTGAGGTTTCTGTAATGCGGTCCTGGCAGAGCAGTGGGCGATGATTTAAGGTCTCTTGTAAAATGGCTTCTGTTGTGGTGAATTACGTAAGTGGTGGTGTATACCCTTGCATCTGACTTCTACCTCTCTGGAGAGTCAGCTCCCAGACTAGTCTTTCCAGTGGGTTCTGAATAAACTGTAAAAGGGCCTGGTGCCCTGAGTTGACTTCCCAAAGATGACATTGAGGAGGGAGCAAAAGGCCAGCTGAGGGCAAAGCACACTCCCCTCCCAGGTGGGATATTTGTGACATTGCTCAGGCACTCCTGGCTGCCCAAGGACAAAGGGGGAAAATGGTCAACGGATAGCGATCATAGTCACTCAGGACATGAGCCTCCATCACTTTGCAACAGTCCTCATGATTTACAAGAAAAGAAAAGGCAGTCTTACCAACAGCCAGACCTCTAGAAACCTACAGACTCAATTTCCGAGGCCCTAACATCACCCGCCCCTCCACAGGATAGAAAACCTTATATGATCAGTCACTCACTCCTCACAACCCCAGGCAGGTCTTTCTGCCCACAGGTCCTGTCCCTGTGTTATAATGAAATTACCTTTTAGCACCGAAGACATCTGCACAATCCTTCTTGACTGTTAGCTCACATTTCACATCAACACCACTGACTTTGTCCCCTGACTCAAAGGGAAATAAAATGCATTTTTCATGGTGCTGCTCATAGTTGTCCCATCTGTCCCAAGGCCAAATCTCAGGCTGAAGAGAATTTAGGGTGGTACCAGGATTCAGAGGGAAGGTTCTGGAGAAAGTGGGACCTGACTCAGACCTATGGTGACCAATGGCCCTGGTTTTCCCAGCACTGTCCTGATTTAGCACTGGATATTCCATGTCCTGGGAAACACCCAGTCCTGGGCAAACTGGGATGGTTGGTGAACCTGTCGCAGTTTTCTTACATGTAGCCAGTAATTTAACCTCCTTTTTTTTTTTTTTTAAGATTTATTTATTTATTTGAGCAGGGAGGGGCTGAGAGAGGGGGAGAAGGAGTCTTAAGCAGATTCCACATTGAGTACAGACCCCAATGTGGGGCTGGATCTCATGACCTTGAGATGATGACTGGAGCCAAACCAAGAGTCTGATGCTTAACTGACTGAGCCATCCAGGTGCTCCAGTAATTTAACCTCTTTGAACCTTAGTTTTCACATATATTAAATGAAGATAATGATCAGTACCTCGTGATATTTGAGGAGTGGGATTGATATCCACCCAAAGATTGTTTAGGAAGAAAAGAGAAGATTGGGTGGCAAAAGTAATGTCTTTGTGCCTCTGTTCCTCTCCCACGTGTGTTTTGACCTTCCCAAGTACAGGTGTAAACAAAACACTTGAGGATTCTGGAACAATCCAGAAAGCCTTGCAGACCCTGGCTAATGCAGAAGGCTGGATTAAGGTCTCTCCCAGCCACATGATTATCTGATTAAGTGTAAATGGCAGAGGCAGCTGCCCGCTTGCAGAAGTCACTTTTAGCATCTACCACTTAGGAGTCACAAATAAGGGATTATGAAGCCCTTTCTTTTCAGCTTCCTTGTTGCCCCTCAGCTATTGTGCGTGGAGATTCTTAACTAAATCCATGTTCTGAGTAACTATTTCCCAGTAACTACTGTTTCAGGGCTGAAAGAAGTTAATGTTTTCAAAAGACTCCCTTGCAAGACCTTTTGCAACCCAAGGGTGAATTTCACAGATGTCTTAATCCCTGGCAGTAGATGCTGAGGACTGTCTTGGAGACCAGAAGTAGCGAGCAAGAACTCTCACAACAAAAGGGAGGCGAGGGAATTATTTATTCAAATGTCCCAACAGAAGAAAGCTTTAATCAAAGAAAACAAGCTGCAGACTGATAGGGAGTATTTGGAACATGAAGGTGTCAAAAAAAAATCCGGGCTCTTTATGAACAGAAGGAAATGACTGGGGAAAATGGTCCTTCCTAGTATTGTCAGCACCAACAACATGAGGGGGGCTTTTATTAGGAAAGTGCCAAGGGCTGGAGATGATTCAAAATGTGACCATCTTTACCATCCCAGCCCTCTCACCCCACCACAAATGAAGTCAGAGACATTAGAATTAGTGCCAGATCCTGATGGAAAATAGAAGGTTGCAGAAATTAGAAAATTCAACATGCAAGACTTTGGCACCAGTGATAACTAACGAGTCCAAGGCAGTTGATAGCACAATTTTGTGTAATCGGGACACATTTGGGAAGAGAGAACAAAAGGACTCTCCAATCAGAAATTTACTGATTTACATAAACATTAGTGTGATCAATGGTTTCAAATCCAATGGTGCCTCCTTCATATTTCTATCCCAAATTAACGAGGGGGAGGATGCCAAGGACAGTGATATTTCTGGCTTTTGGTGGCACACAAAAGTGCCCACCAGACTCTGTGGAAACCTGCAAAGCAGATGTTTCTAGGTCACCAAGTTATTTTTCTCATGTGTTGCCCACCCCTTTCTAAAAAAAATTAAAGTCTGGAACAATTAATTCAAAAGTCAAGAAATTTGATTATCTGAGTAATGCATTAAGCCATGACCATTAACTAGTACTGCATGATAAATCACTCCAAAGCTGTGGTTAAATTAACCACGATCGTTTTATTACCTCTTTCAATCTCTGTGGTCAGGAATGCTGGGAAGGCTCAGTGGTGAGATTCTGATCTGGGACCCCTCATATGGTTGCAGTCAGACAGTGGCTGGAACTAGAGCAGCAGAGAAGCTAGAGAATCTGCAGTCTTACTGGGTGTCTCCCTCAGTCTCACAGCCTGTCCATGCAGTCTCTCCACGTGCGCTAGTTGAGCTTCCTCACAAGATGGCGGTCAAGCACTGCAGTGTAAGTAGTTCAGCTTCCAAGACAGCAGCATCAACTTTTATGACATGGCCTTCGAAGTCATCTGGCATCACTTCTACCACATTCTCACGCTGGTTACAAGTGAGTCATAAGGTCACCTAACTCAAGGGGAATTAGTGGAGAACTCTTAATTCTTATTGGAGAAATGACAAGGTTCCAGAAGAGTGATGTGGGTAGGAGATATTATGGCCATCTTCAGAAAATACAATATGCTATAAATAGGATAACTGATTATCATAAACTTTAAAATAAATTTTTGTATTTTAAGAAAATAATGTTGAGGCACCTGATTGGCTCAGTCACTAAATGTCTGCCTTTGGCTCAAATCATGATCCCAGGGTCTTGCACATCACATTGAGCTCCCTGCTCAGCAGGAAGCCTGCTACTCCTTCTCCCACTCCCCCTGCTTGTATTTCCTCTCTCGCTGTGTCTCTCTTTGTCAAATAAATAAATAAAATCTTAAAAAAAAAAGAAAATAATGTTAACCCAATTGATCTCTAAATTAGTGAAATATGTACTGAAGAACCTAGTGTTAACTTTCTTCAACCCCTTCTTCTCCATGTTACCTCTGATTCTTCGGGGTCAAAGACTAGTGTGTAATGTGCTATATTAGTTTGCTGGGACCATCATAATAAAATACCACAAACTGGCAGGCTTATGCAACAGCAATGTATTGTCCCCCAGGTCTGGAAGCTAGAAGTCTGAGATAACAGTGCCAGCAGGATTGATTCTTCCTGAGAGTCATAAGAGAACAATTGGTCCATGCTTCTCCCTTTGCTTCTGGCAGTTTTCTGGGACTCTCTGTTGTCCCTTGTCTTGTGGAAATATCCCTCCCATCTCTGCCTTCATCTTCACATGGCATTCTCCCTGATACATGTGTCTCTGTCCAAATTTCCCCTTCTTATAAGGACACCAGTTTATTGGACTAGGGGCCCACAGTACTCCAGTGTGACCTCATCTTAATTATATCTGCAATGATTTTGTTTCCAAATAAGTTTACATGCTGGGCTTCTGGGGTTGGACTTCAACATGCGAATTTTGGAGGGTCATTCAACCCACATGTCTCTCATTTTCTAAAGGTGGGAACTTCTTTTGATATGATTTTTAAGAGTACAAATGGGAGAGTAGAACCCAATTGCAAGTAACATTTTCAAATTTTATATCTTCTTTCCATGGTCCTTACCATTCTCTCCTTTCTCCTAAACCCCTTCAAATTTTAAGTAAAGGTTTTCATTAAAGCTATTGATGCCAGTATTTTAGGACTAAAGGTGTTTTTTATTAAAATGTCATTAGATAAATAAATAAACAAATAAGTAAGTAATTTTAAATATCATTATCAGCTGTTGGTTATGGAACCTCATTCCCTCCCAAATTCTCTAAAATCTTAACATCACTAGTTACAGAACTTCAAATTGTGTAAGATTTTTCAAGACTTTATCCTCCTTGGAACATGGGCCTCATATCTACGCAGCAACTTGGTTCATTTAAAAGAACAATTTATTGAGTTGGGGAATGTAAGATCGTTCTCTTCTAATCTTGTGCGGACATTTAAAAATGTATTTCCTTTGGATGTTTAAAGCAAGAAGAAAGAAAGACAGGCACCTCCCGCTGCCTCATTAGGGAAGCCACATGTCTTTGGTTTTCCTGACCTAGCACTTATCTTGTATTTGATGTTTTCAAAATATCATCCAATCCTTAAATAGCCAGTTCCCACTATATCTTTGTGAGATGTGAGGATTCTTGCCATTTTTAGTAAAGGGATTTGAAGCAAAAAGCACCAAGGTGACCTGTGCAAGGCAGTATAACAAATCAGGACTAGACCCAAGTGTCTGCCATTTCATGAACTAAAGCTTTGTTTTGTGCAAACCAAAGGACAGATTCTCACAACCCCATCCCTTTCCCCTCTTCCCAGAAGCCAGAGGCCCACTTTCCCTTTTGCTCTGCAGTCACTGGAGGAGGAGCTGATGAGGCAGGGTCTAGCAGATACCCACTGAGAGCAGGCCTGTTCTCCGTGTTTCTAAAACACCCCTGGAGGGGCGCCTGGGTGGCTCAGTGGGTTAAAGCCTCTGCCTTCGGCTCATGTCATGATCGCAGAGTCCTGGGATCGAGCCCCGAATCAGGCTCTCTGGTCGGCAGGGAGCCTGCTTCCCTTCCCCTCTCTCTACCTGCCTCTCTGCCTACTTGTGATCTCCGTCTGTAAAATAAATAAGTAAAATCTTTAAAAATAAAATAAAACACCCCTGGAGAATCTCAGAAATCAGAAGGGGAACCTTTGGGATATGAAGCCCCAGTCAAGCAGATGGGCATCCCAGAGCAATCTCGTTTTACCCACTGAGTGGTGAGATCTGGGAAAATCAGCACACGTATCAATCCTACAAATGGTATGGAAAGTGTTCTTTCTAGTCTTAGAAAAATGCAATCTTCTTAATCAGAGACTCTACTTGAAACAAGCCTTCTGAAATTCTTTGGTCTAGTCTTAAGCCAACAAACAATAATAGCAAACTTTATGGTCTTTCCTAAGTTCTAGGAAGGTGCTGCCAGACAGAATCCCGGACATCTTGTGTGGCTGCCTCCCCAGGAAGACTGGTAGGCTCCATAGCGCTCCCTAGTATTTGCAGAGATCTTGGTTTTTCCTCTGAGGAGAGAAAATTGCATATCATTGGCTGGTCCTATATTTGAGTGAAGGAAGAATAGTTGCATGCAAATTATCCTATTTGAGATCATTCAAGACGCCACCCAGACCAGCATTTCACTCTTAGGCGGGCCATTAAAGAAAAAAAACAAATGCAAATCACAAGCTCCTCTGCTAATTTACCAAGCAACTCTTTCCCTTCTTCTCTCTTTAGTGATTCACTTTAAAGCTGTGATTGGCTCTTTACTTGGCGGAAACACAGCTAGTAAAGTATGTTTTGCTTTGATTACAGGATACTCAGGTAGAATAGCGTATGATGTGGGCCTCTTTCTAAGCAAGACTATAAGTTCAGGAGGCGCCTGGGTGGCTCAGTCAGTTAAGCCTCTGCCTTCAGCTCACGTCATGATCCCAGGGTCCTGGGATTGACAACTGTCCCCCCCCCCCCCATTGGGCTCTCTGCTCTACAGGGAGCCTGCTTTTCCCCTGTCCTGCTCCCCCTGTCTGTGCGTGTGTGCCCACTCTCTCTCTCTCTATCTGTTGTGTCAAATAAATAAATAAAATCTCGGGATGCCTGGGTGGCTCAGTTGGTTAAACGGCTGCCTTCAGCTCAGGTCATGATCCCAGCATCCTGGGATTGAGTCCCACATCGGGCTCCTTGCTCGGCAGGGAGCCGGCTTCCCCTCTGCCTCTGCCTGCCACTCTGTCTGCCTGTGCTCTCTTGCTCTCTCTCTCTAACAAATAAATAAATTTAAAAATAATAATAATAAATAAATAAAATCTCTTTTTTTAGATTTTATTTTTATTTATTTGACAGAGAAATCACAAGTAGGCAGAGAGACAGGCAGAGAGAGAGGGGGAAGGAAGCAGGCTCCCCACTGAGCAGAGAGCCTGATGTGGGGCTTGATCCCAGGACCCTGAGATCATGACCTGAGCCAAAGGCAGAGACTTAACTCACTGAGCCACCCAGGCACCCCAATAAGTAAAACCTTAAAAAAAAAAGAGTATAAGTTCAGACTTCTTATCTTCATATCAAAATGCCATGTTGGTTCTGCACACCTAATTCTAAGCACAGGGAACTAAGCAATTAGGTCTATTTTCCTAATCAATAGTAGCAAACTCATCCCATATTTCAGTTCATCTTAGTTTAGATTTTCAGGTATAAAACTTTTACATTCGCCATGTTTATTATTTATACATGTCTTAATGATTTTATTTTATTTATTTTATTTTTTAAAGATTGTATTTATTTATTTGACAGAGATCACAAGTAGGCAGAGAGGCAAAGAGAGGGAGAAGCAGGCTCCCTGCTGAGCAGAGAGCCCGATGGGGGGCTTGATCCCAGGACCTTGAGATCATGACCTGAGCTGAAGGCAGAGGCTTAACCCACTGAGCCACCCAGGTGCCCCTTAATGATTTTATTTTTAAAGAGTTTTTTACTCAAAGGCATCTCAAATCTTTTTTTTTAAAATAATGTAAACATGGTACTAATAATAAATAAAACACATAATATTCAACACTCAGAATTTCCTTAAAAAATCATTGTGTTTTGGGGCGCCTGGGTGGCTCAGTGGGTTAAAGCCTCTGCCTTCGGCTCAGGTCATGGTCACAGGGTCCTGGGATCGAGCCCCGAATCGGGCTCTCTGTTCAGCGGGGAGCCTGCTTCCTCCTCTCTCCCTGCCTGCCTCTCTGCCTACTTGTAATCTCTGTCTGTCAAATAAATAAATAAAATCTTAAAAAAAATCATTGTGTTTTGTCTACAGGTTGACGAGAGAACACTGGTAAAAGAGAACCAGTTCTGGTATTTTTCTGGGACACACTCATACTGCCATACCGGAAATTAAGATACTGAAATCTCTGTGTGGATTGTTTAAAACCACTGCCCTAAGCCTCCTGAGGACCTACCACAGGCATTGAACTCTGTGCCTCCCCTGGGACATCTACCTTATTCACCTTCTCCAGAATCCAGCAACCAAAGGGGCCCTAAAGGACCAACTCGAAACTATGACCAGTTGCCATTCTCTCATGTTGGTGATCTAGCTGTTCTGGCTATGTCTTTTTTTTTTTTTCTTAAAGATTTTATTTATTTATTTGACAGACAGAAATCACAAGTAAGAAGAGAGGCAGGGGGAGAAGGCAGGCTCCCTGCTGAGCAGAGAGCCTGATGCGGGCTCAATCCCAGGACCCTGAAATCGTGACCTGAGCCAAAGGCAGAGGTTTAACCCACTGAGCCACCCAGGCGCCCCTGGCTATGTCTTTCAATATTCCCCTTAGAGGAGATGTTTTTTGCTCCTCTTGTATCCCTTTAGTGCAAACGATATCTTCACACTAATTTTTTGCAAACAATATTCTGAGCGACTGAGCCACCCAGGCGTCCCATAAACAACATTCTTTTAAGGGCAGGGAAGTGGTAAAGAATACAGATTCTGAAGCTGGACTGCCTGGGTTCAAGCTCTGGTTCAGCCTCATGTTTGTCCTTGTGACCTTAGTGGACTCTGTATCTTCATTCCTCACTTCCTCATCTGTGAGTTAGAGATAATAGTGGTATCTCCTCATAGGATTGTTGTGAGGAATGAACAGTGAGTGTAAGTCAAGCCGTTAGAACAGTGCCCACAGGGGCACCTGGGTGGCTCAGTGGGTTAAAGCCTCTGCTTTCGGCTCGGGTCATGGTCTCAGGGTCCTGGGATCGAGCCCCACATTGGGCTCTGCTCAGCGGGGAGCCTACTTCCCCCCTATCTGTCTGCCTCTCTCTGTCTACTTGTGATCTCTGTCTGTCAAATAAATAAACAAAATCTTAAAAACAAACAAGAACAGTGCGCATAGTAAGCTCAGTACATTAGCCATTATCACTGAGCATCTATCATGTGTCAGTCAAGTACTAAATGCTTTCTGCATCTTATCCCTCCAACACCCAATCAAGTAGGTATTATTGTCCCCCTCTTTTAAAAAATATTTTATTTATTTATTTGAGAAAGAGAGAGAGAGTGAAAGAGCACAAGCAGAGGGAGAGGGAGAAGCAGGCTCCCCGCTGAGCAGAGAGCCTGATGCAGGACTCGATCCCAGGACCCTGGGATCATGACCTGAGCAGAAGACAGATGCTTAACCATCTGAGCCACCCAGGCGCCCCTTATCATCTCTTTTTTTTTTTTTTTTAAGATTTTTATTTTATTTGAGAAAGAGAGAGAGAGAGCATGAAAGGAGAGAGGTCAGTGGGAGAAGCAGACTCCCTGCTGAGCAGGTAGCCCGATGTGGGACTTGATCCCGGGACTCCAGAATCATGACCTGAGCTGAAGGCAGTCATCCAACCAACTGAGCCACCCAGGTGCCCATCATCTCTTTTTTAAAGAGAACTGAATCTCAAAGAAATTAAGGAATGTGCCTAAGCTTACCATGCTGGTGATGGATAGAGCAGATTTAAATTCCTATGTGTTTGGCCCAAACTCTATGCTTTCCCCTCTGACTTAGAGTCTTCCCTAGTGGAAGCAACACTTGGCAACAAAGAAGAAAGAGGAGATGCCATCTGGTCCAGGTACCTTTGGTACATGCCAAGTAGGTGAAGATGCTCAGTGCACACAAGACCTTGCAGAGGATGGATGGCCAATAGAGTTCCTATCTGACCAGAAGGGTCAGAGCTTCTATTAACAACAATGTTCTCCCATCACCCCAGCTTTAGCAAGCATCTCTGATTCCTCTTGCTCCCTCGTTCCCAGCCCTAGTCGCCAAGCCCCCCAAGTCTGTTCCAGTGGTGTCTCTCACATCCCTGCCATTCCATTCATGCCTCCTGCTAACACTCCATTTCAAGTTCTCATTACCTCATGTCTAGATCATTTCAAAAGCCTCTTAACTAGAGTCCCAGCCTCCGTGTCTCCAAGTCACCCCTCCCACAATCACCACATTATTCCCTAAAGAAACTGCTTCTATCACATGATTTCACCATTCAAGCCAGCCCCCACCACACACCCCCTGTGAATACCCGATGTCTACAGGCTATAGTTCAGCAATTTAGAATGACCTTCAAATTCCTTCTTAATCTAATTCCAATCTTTATTTCCAAACTGCTCTCCCAGGATTCCTCTGTAAGACCCCTATGATTTAGCCAATGCTGCTTCCTTGTTATTCCTTAACCATACTATTTCTTTTCCCACCTCCAAGCCTTACCCACTCCATTCCTCGTGCCTGGCCCACGCTCCTCCACTCTTCTAAATCCTGCATGTTCATCATAACCCAGCTTGGCCACCTTCTCCACTGTGACACCTTCCATGCCCACACCAGGGAAGTGGGTCTTCTCCTTGATCTGACCTATACCCCTCATTTGACGTCTAGACCCCATCACCTTATTGTATAAATTTGCTCTTTGTACATGTTCTGTTTTCCCAGGTACTTTGTGACTGCTTTACAGTCAGGGGAGTAAAGGAGTTGGAAGGTGGGAGGGTTTTGACAAGGAGGTGGTGGTATAGCCTAGTGGTTAGGCCTTCAGGCTCAGGAATCAAACAGCCTGGGTTTGAATCACAGCTCTTCCCTAACTACCTATCTAGACAATCTTTATCAAGACAGCTAATCTCTCAGTGTCCCCATCTATAAAACTAGGACAATGACTGTCCCTTCTTCATAGAGCTATCGTGAAGATTAAATGAGCCCTTACCCAGGACCTGGCACACAGCTAAAGCTCAATTAATATTATTTATTATTACTTTCATTATTGAACCAAAAGAGAGAGAGTGTATAATGAGGTAGACACCAAACAAATCACCTTATTTAATTTGCATGTCAACCCTATAAGGTAAATAGATCAGGCCTTAGCTCTGTCCTAACTCTGGAGCCTTCTCACCAGCCCCGAAGCATGACTTTTCCATGCCATGTGGAAGCCATGTTTAATATTCCTGTTGCAGCTGAACTCAATTCTGACAGGCACAATTACTGTCACTCTGGTGCTGGAAATAGCAGCCCTTCTCTCTGGTGACCATTGGGAACTTCATTTCTGGTATTCGAAAAATTCTATTAGGAGGGAATGACCCAATTTAAGTCTTTCCTACATTGGCCAGCTTTCTCTTCAGAGTGAGCAGGAGGATATGAGATCGAAGAATAAAGAGAGAGAAACCGATATAGATTCTTTCCAAAAAGACAGGGAGGAGGCAGGGTTGGGCTAAACTCGAGGACCCTAGGCTGCTGCCACCATAACCCCTGGGGACGCAGGGACAGATGCGGCTTCACAGTTGGCACAGTCTCTTCAGAGAATCATGTGGCTGTTTCGAGCTGTGTAGCTCGTAAGTCCAGCCTCAGGTCAGAAACCCCTCTGGTGCCGGCTATGGATTGTTTGGGTTATGATTTAGCAATTTGCACTAACTCATGACCTTGGTCTGTCCTTTGTGCCTCTAGCTAAGAAATGAAGAAAAGTAAAACATAAAAATACTCAGGAGGTGCCCAAATCAGTGGCATAACCCCTGCCCCCCAATCCCACCTCCCTTCTGTTGCTGGAGGAGTTTGTCCTTTTACCAAAGCTATGAGTTCTAGATACCGGCATTCTCAGAGTCCTTGTACTAGAGCATGGATATGAGACCTAGTTTAGTCCAGCTGACCTGACTCTGTTGGGAAACTCCTCCATTGGACATAATCTTGTTGACATGGGATGCCTGGAACTGCTGCAGCCATCTTGTTAGTACGAGGTAGACAGGATCGAAACATACTGAGGAAGGCAAAGCCAAGAGGTCCTGATGAAATCATTGATCCAATCTTTTTAAAATCGGTCTGAATCCAACTTAATGGTATATAAACCAATAAAAGACTTTATTGTTTAACTAATTTTGGTTAGGTATGCTGTTACTTGTCACCAAAAGCATTTTTACTGATGCAGTGGCCAAAAACATTTTAACCTTCAAAGCTATAATACTATATCTCTATAGGTTACCCTAGTCAAAACAAATGTATCTCGCCCTTGCTAGCATGTTCTTCCCCCTTTTTCTAACTGGAGACAGGTTAGGGAAATATGCTAGACCCACTTCATGGAAGATTATACAGTTAGGTAATCTACATTCGAAGCCTGACTTAACCTCTGTGACCTTGGGCAAAATAACTTCTCTGTCCCTCAGTTACATCATCCATTAAATGGGAAAATGGGGCGCCTGGGTGGCTCAGTGGGTTAAAGCCTCTGCCTTCGGCTCAGGTCATGATCTCAGGG
Organism: Mellivora capensis; assembly: GCA_004024625.1. Lineage (NCBI taxonomy): Eukaryota > Metazoa > Chordata > Mammalia > Carnivora > Mustelidae > Mellivora > Mellivora capensis. Next base: position 86,171 of record PISX010003718.1, read on the forward strand.
TCCTGTGAGCCCCGAATTGGGCTCTTTGCTCAGCAGGGAGCCTGCTTCCACCTCTCTCTCTCTCTCTCTCTCTGCCCACTTATGATCTCTGCCTGTCAAATAAATAAATAAAATCTTTTTAAAAAAAAAGTGAAAATAACCATCCTGCCTCCTAAATTGGATCCAAGGAACTAATAAATAGAAAATACTTAGAACAGTGCCTGGCCCACAGCAAGTCCTCAATTTACATTAGCTTTGTTTTCATCCTTCCAGCAAAGCCCCGCCCTTCCCCAGGTTTCCAAGGTATTTTGCTGTCACACTTTCCACCTATGTTTTTCTCTGCCAAGCATTTCTGGGAATAGCTGAAATGTGGGACAGACACAGTCAGCTCAATCCTCTCGTTAGCACGCATACCACAAGACCATCAGAAAAGAAGTTTAAGAGAAAGTAACAAATCTCTTGTCTGGAAACACCGTGTAGAAGCCCAAATTCCCTTCACTCCCCAGATCCCACGCTCTGGATGTCCTTTACCCCATGCACTGAAACAGAGATGGCAAAGACTCTGGGGTTGCTTGTCCCACGGGCCCCTGGGGTGTGCCCTTAGCACGGAGTATGTCTCTCATACATCTATAGAACAGAAACAAGAAAAATCCACAGACCTCTAATATCACGATCATTTTTTTTACTTTACTATGTGGCATATCTCCTCTTCTTGAGCTTGTTTTCTGGGCCAAGAATCTCATCTTGTCTCTTTCTCATGGGAGACTTCTTTTCCCATCAAACCATGACTGTACATCCCTTGTCTGGCTACCACCCACCAGGGACTCGGATTGTTGGCTTCAGCTTCTTATATCTGCATTGCACTTGTCAATCTAGATTGGCTTTCAGCCGACACTTCTGTATATCTAATCTGTAGACCCCTTGGCAGCTTCCAAAGTGTTTTGGCACAAGTTTTTTAATCTTCACAAAAATCTTGTGTGGTACATATTTTTATTCCAAACCTGACTCCTTGGGGGCTTTTTCCTTTTCCTGTAGAGATCAAGGGCAGGGGGGAGATGGGACAAACATATTTCATTTTCTTTGCAGTATGGATCTGAGGTGATAAGGACTTCATCTGGTTTTACCTCAGCAGTGAGCGTTTCTGGAGGAGAGAAACCAAATCAGTGAAAGTCTACCAGAAACTCGAGGACTTGGCTTTTGAAGGAACAGCAAACACCTGATATGTCTCTGGGAGGAAGGATCAGGTTCTGACTGGTGGTGGGCCAATACAGAAGAGGGGCGGAAGGCGGATGAGGCTCTGGAATCTAGCGGGCATAACCAAGTACTTCCTGACATGAAATCTTTTGCCTTTTGTAGGAGAGCAAAGAAGCACAATACTTGGCCCCCTTTGGATTGAAGATGGTCTACTGATTGACTTATCAGAGAGCCCCGCAAACATTTATATTGGCAATGACTAGGCTAGAAAGTGACCCCACCCTGCCCCCTGCAGGGGTGGGGGTCCCGATTCTCTGGGAACAGTTGATGGGCAGTGGAAGTTTGCCTGAAAAAACTGCAGATTCGTGGAGCCCTGGTTGCCACGTTCTGGAAAGTAAGAGGAAATGGGGCCCTCTGCGTGTGGGCTGGTACCACACAGCTCTGCCACCTCAGTATCTGTCTGAGCTGCCAGACTCTTGGAAAAGTTCCTTTCAAATCTTCAGTTTTATTCAGTGCCAGGTTGGGAGGCCTGGAGAGGGGTCAGGGGCCCAACCATTGCTAACCAGAGCAGTACCGACTGACAAATAAATGTTGTTCTTTCCTTTTTATCTTTTTCTTTTCTGCCTTCCAGGAAGATCAAAAACAAAAAACAAAAAACAAAACCCAACACACGTTTTATTTTCAAGCACACCCTGTTCCCTCACAAGGAAAAAAGCCCATAGAGCAACATTTATTCATAAAGTCTCTATTCAGCTCTCCTTGCTAGTTTTTGGCTCCCGGTTTAGCTAACTGGTTCCCACAGAGCACAGATCAGCGGGGGAGGTGAGGTTCAGAGTAGAGAACAGTGAGGAGACCTGCTCTTCCAAAATGCAAAGGAAAACCACAATGTTTCTGGATGAGTGGCATGAGGACAGAGGTGACTCTATTCTCTATTTCCCCCTTTGGATGGGAGCCTGCCCACCTCAGGGCTGGCCAGGCCCACCCACCCATTCCTGCCTGGGCACATCCTCTCTCTGAAAGGGGCTGCTTTGGGGGCAAATTGAATGTGCTCTTGGAGTGGCTTTCATGCTAGAGTGAGTCCCTCTCTTAGAAGGAGACAAGTGAGCCATCCTTCTAGCTGCTCAGGGAGAAAACTCTGGAATCATCCTTGATTCCTCTCTCTCTCCCATCCTACTTCCAGTCCACTAGCATGTCCCGTCGGCTCTGCATTCAGAATTCCTTCAGTATCTCTATCAGTCAGTATCTATATCGACAGCCATCTAAATTATAAAAGTGAGTCCGTACCTATACTTCTTTGTGGTTCAACAAGGGAAGCAGAAGCAGCTGGATATGCATAGTAAGAGATTCATTGCAAGGACTCAGCTTACCTCATTGTGGGGCTGGTTAGGAGAGTCTGAAGGCCATAGTGTGGGCCCTCAGGAAAGGCAAGCAGGAGCCCTGAGGCTCCAGGTGAGGCCGCTGTCCACCGGCAGAGCGGACTGCTCATCTGGGAACCCTCAGGTGTGCTCTGAGGGCCCTTCACTGATTGAATCAGGCCTACCCTGAATCTAGGATCATTTTGCTTAAAGTCAACCCACTAGGGACTTTCATCATATTTACAAAATATCTTCACAGCAACACCCAGATTAGTGTTTGGTTGAATAATTGCTGACTCTAGCCTAGCTAAGTTGACCCATAACAGCTGCCATCCCATTGTCAAAGCCACCATATTTCTCCTCTGAATTACTACTGCTTCAGCATCTTTACTAGTTTCCCTGTTTCTGCTCTGATCCTCCTTGCCCCTCCCTCTCCCCCCACTGTTCTCAGCAGAGCAGCTGGAGAAATCATTGCTCCATTGCTCAAAGCCTTGGTGATGGGCAGAATGATGGTTCCCCAAAGATGTTTATGTCCCCAGAACCTGTGAGGATGGTATCCTGCATGGCAAAAGGGACTGTGCAGGTGTGCTTATGGGATGGGTTGGGGGGGTGGGGGAAGGAATGGTTCTGGGTTACCAGGTGGGCCCAATCTAATCACGTGGGTCTTTAAACATGGAAGAGGGAAGCAGAAGACTAAGAGAGGTTTGCTGAGAGGACTTGACCCCCCAGTACTGACTTTGAAAATGCAGGAAGGGGCCACCAAACGCCCAGCAAGTAATGGGGGACCTCAGTCGTATAACTGCATGGAACTGAATTCCACTAGCAAACCCAGTGAGCCATGGAACAGATTCTGCCCCAGAGCTCCCAGGGTAAGAAATGCAGCCCTGCACAGAGCTTAATTGTTTCTAGTAAGACTGCATTGAGCTTCTGAGCTATAGAACTATAAGATACAAATGTATGGTTTTTAAGCCACTACGTTTGGAGTGGTTTGTTTCGGCCGCAACTTCCCATGGCAGTCAGTGTGAAAGCCCCCACCTCCCCTTCTCTCTGACCTCATTTCCTGTTACTCTCCCCTAGGCTCCCCTCACCCCTCCATCAACTCCAGGGCCTGGGCCAGACTGAAGCTTGTGGGGAGGCACCAGTCTTGAGATGCCAAAAAATTCAGTAATCAAGATAAAGAACATTTGAATGAAATACCAAAATTAATGCAAAAAAAAAAACCCCATGGCACACAAAGTATAAAAACTTGGACACAGAGCTGGATTCAACCGTGCATTTTGTACAGCTTGCCTCCCACTAATGCTAGCCCTGATCTTTGATGTTCTCACACTCCCAGCACTTTCCCATTTATTTCACCCCAAATACCTGCAAACCTTTCTCCTTCACCTGCTTCAGGCTTTGCTCAAATATCCCCTTTTCATGAGACTTCCCTGACCCTCTATTTATTTAAAGTAGCAGTGTCCTTCCCCGGCACCCCCTGGCCCCTCCCTTGCTTTATATTTCCCCAAACGTGTTACACATATAATACTGTAGTTTGTTTATTTACTACTGTAGGGGAGGCAAAATTTCTCTACCTCCTAGGGTTTCTGTCTGAGACTGTCTTAACAGATTAAAAGGAGACGAGAATACAACCTTCATCTTAATAAAAAATTTGCCTGTACATTGGAGTCTTCACAGGAAAACGCAGACCCAAAGAAGTACCTAGGTCCAAGTGCTTATATACTAAGTTGGAAAAAAGAGTGTCGGTTGTGGAAAAGTAACTACAATATTTGGAAAGACTAGAAGAAGATAAGAGAGATTTTAATAAGGCCTGTGTATACAACTTTCCCTCAACCGCGACTCCCTGTCTTTGGTGATAAAAATGTTCTTTTTTCCTCCTGGTATTAGGAGGGCATCTTTCACACTGGGAGTTTGATCTCCCGTTTTCAGGAAGAAAAGGAAAGTTCTGAGTGCTTTCCTTGTACGGGTTGTTTCTCAAGTGACTTTAGCTCAAAATAATATGCCAAAGAAGCATATTTTGAGGTAACATGTTCTGAACCCCCTTTATTACTTATCGTTTGCTGCTGTTTCATCAAGGCCTAAGAGTATGTGGCACCTGGTAGACCCTCAGATAGGAGTGAAGGAGGGAGGGAGATTGAGAGAGAGAGTTAGACAGAGACAGGAAGTGTGGAAAGTGTCAATGGCAGAACAGGGTGTGTAAGTACATTCAAGGAAGAATTTTCTTGTTGGTTTATTGAAGCGCAAAATCCCTGAAGAACTGTAGTAAATTTCAGTCTGTCTGTTTAAGGAAACATTGATTTATAAGCAGGTTATTTTTTCTTCTCCCAAAGGGGAAAGCCATCAAAAGCCAGTATGTTCTATTGGATTAATTAGGAGGTTTGGATTAGCTGTGAACTTCCTTTTCTAGGACATTAGCTCAATTCTGTTTCCCCTGAAATTCTGAGAAATGTTTGAATCCCTTGCAGTTTGTCCAAAATCCTTTGAGATAGTCTCTGCAAGCTATATTTAATAATCCCTAGAGAATTGATTCTTGTTGAGTTTACCCTCAACAATTAAAAATTCCATTTTGATCCCCTTTCTCTATTTTTTTTTTTAGTAGATTCTCATGGATCTATTATCAAAGATTAGTGACAACTTGCATCATAAATTGTTTTTTTATGCCACAGTAAAAAAGAACATTGTAATAAATGTATTACAAGGTTGATTAAATTGGAAATGAGACCCAAGTTTAACCGCCATTCTTTGACTGACTAGCTCCCATGAGAATCGGGGGTTGGCTGGAATATATGAGCTGGGATTTAATCAGAGTGAAGTTACAGTTGGTGACACATGCTGAATTCTGAGGATTGTGGGCGAGGATGGCCAATGTGTGCATTTATAGGACAATTAAGTTGAGGAAGTAGGTTAGGAAAGAGAAGAGAGGTACAGAAGGAGGCCAAGAAGGGAGGCGGGTAGCAGTGGGGAGAAGGAGACTCAGAGACAAACCAGAAATAATGGGCTCCATTCCATACAGCTTTTCCAGTTCCCATCCTTGAGTCTTTGCTCCCCGTCCATGAACTCCCATGAGCTCTCCCCACAGCCTTCCTTGAGCTGAGTTGAGGGTTCCTTTGTTCCTTGTACTTAGAAGAGTTGACTGGATTGTATATTCTTGAGGATGGCCATTGAAAAAGAAAATTTCCTTGAGCACCCTTGGGAAATCACAGGCAGGTTTATGCAGTCTTTTCCACTGGAATTGAAGAGTGGGTTTTGATGGTTTTAGTGTATGAAAAAGAATTAGAAGAAAAATAAAAGGAAAAATTAGCTCAACTATAGGTAGTATCTTGGATTGGATCCTAGATCCAAGGATCTTGGTGGGAAAACTGGTGAAATCTGAATAAAGTCTTGAGTTTGGTTAATAATCATAGTAATAGTCATTTTTTAAAAAAATATTTTATTTATTTATTTGACAGAGAGAGTTCAGAAGTAGGCAGAGCAGCAGGCAGAGAGAGAGGAGGAAGCAGGCTCCCCACTGAGCAGAGAGCCCAATGTGGGGCTCGATCCCAGAACCCCGAGACCATGACCCAAGCCGAAGGCAGAGGTTCAACCCACTGAGCCACCCAGGCACCCCAGTAATAGTGATTTTTTTTTCAAATTTGACATGTATCACATTTTGAAAGATGTTAACATTAAGGTAACCCAAGTGGAGAGTATACAGAGCCTGTGCTATCTTTGCAGCAGAGGTCCAAACTTATTCCAAAATAAGCATATTAAAAAAAAAACAAACCTTTCAGGGGCACCTGGATGGCTCAGACAGTTAAATGACCAACTCTTGGTTTCGGCTTAGGTCATGATTTCAGAGTTGTGAGATTAAGCCCCACGTTAGGTTCTGAGATGAGTATGGAGTCTCCTTAAGATTCTCTCTCTCGGGGCGCCTGGGTGGCTCAGTGGGTTAAAGCCTCTGCCTTTGGCTAGGGTCAGGATCCCAGGGTCCTGGGATCGAGGCCCGCATCGGGCTCTCTGCTCGGCGGGGAGCCTGCTTCTTTCTCTCTGCCTACTTGTGGTCTGTCAAATAAATAAATAAAAAATCTTAAAAAAAAAAAGATTCTCTCTCTCTCCCCCTCTGTCCCCCCACCCCCGGCTTGTGCATGCTCTTATGCATAAGCTTGCTCTCTCTCTTTCTCAAAAACTTTTGATTCTTAGATAGAGAAGGAAGTAGAATGATGGCATGGAAATAGCAACCATAGTAGGTGTCAGAAAAACTAGAGTCAAACCTGGAGAAGCTTGGTTTAAGTCCATGCTTGGCTTCTTCCTAGCTGTGCAGCCTTGGCCAAGACACTTCCCCTCTCTGATCTTCAGTTCCCTCACAAACTCCCAGTGCCATAGCAAACAATGACCCCAGCAATGATAGTATGGTGGGATGAGCCAGGATGGTGGTGTGGGAAGGAGAGGGAGCTGGTCTAACATGGATATCTGGACTGCGTATAAACGAATTCAACCCTTGGCTTGTGGTACTTACTTTATGCACTTTGACAAATAGAAAAATCACTGTCAACCATGCCATGATGAGCACCTCTTCAAAGGTCTATGTTAGTGTAGAAAATTACATATCACTGTGTACACACATTTTGTGGGTCATCTTTTGGGTGATATTATGTCATTAGCATTTTTAGTGTCTGTAGTCCTCATAAGTATTTTAACTGCAAATTAAAACCCACATATGTTTATATATATATGCCTCCAGTGCAAAGAATGTTTTATATATAAATATATTTATAGATATATATAAAACATACATACATATAAAACACACTATTATAAATATGCTGCTTTGGTATATGTAATATATGACAATATAACATACCGGTCAAGACCGAGGCTAGAGCTAGGCTCTGGGTATGAATCCTAACTCCACCACTTACTATATGAGGCCCTATGCTTCATTTTTCTCACATAGAATAAGATAGAATGTGCTTCAAAAGACAATTGAGGGGGCGCCTGGGTGGCTCAGTGGGTTAAAGACTCTGCCTTCGGCTCAGGTCATGATCCCAGGGTCCTGGGATCGAGCCCCGCATTGGCGTCTCTGCTCAGCGGGGAGTCTGCTTCCCTTCCTCTCTCTCTGCCTGCCTCTCTGCCCACTTGTGATCTGTCAAGTAAATAAAATCTTAAAAAAAAAAAAGACAATTGAGACAAACTGATATAGTTTATGCAAACAGGATATAATATCTGACCATAAACAATAAAAGATTGGCTTTGACTATAACTAAATTGTGACAGTTTGGAATCACTTGAACATTACAGAAATGTAAAAGTCTTCCATAATTCTACCCATACCACCCAAGATCTTGACTACAACTGTTTGGTGCCCATTTCTCCTCTCCCACTTCCCATTTGGGGTCTTTGAATTTTTCTCATCCATTTGTGTGGACTCTTTCCATTCAAAACAGTAGTCCTTTGTCTTTATATTTGTTGAAGACTTCACCCAATCTGTTGCTTACTTGTTGTTTTGATTATTGGCTTGGAGGTCACAGGGAGGTATGATAAACATGATTTCATAGCCTATGTGAGTGGTATTTATTTTTTAAAGATTTTATTTATTTGAAAGAGAGGGAGAACATGAGTGGGGTGGGGAAAGCAGAAGGAGAGGGAGATGCAGGCTCCCCGCTGAGCAAGGAGCCTGATATGGGGCTCGATCCCAGGACTCTGAGATCGTGACCTGAGCTGAAGGCAGACGCTCAACTGACTGAACCACCCAGGTGCCCTGTGAGTGACATTTCTGCCCATTCCCAGCCCTATTTCCTTTTCTTGAGGAAGTTCAGGGGGGTATATATAGTATCAGGACCTCGAGGAAAGGGGCTAGATTTGGGTGCTCTGGCATCACGGTGGCACCTTCTGAGATGTCCTTGTTCCCACCTGGTCTTCAGTTCTGTATCCATGCAGATCCTAACCCTGAGGCATCTTCAGGTCTGCTGTCTGCCAGTGCCATGACTGGGCCCTCCTGGCCACATCACTGCTCCTGTCCTGTTCCTGCTGAAGTTCAGGCCTGTGGGGAATGCTGAGGCCGGCTCCGGCCTTCTCAACCCATCTAAGCCACACGCCATTTCTCCTCTCGTGCCCTAGGCTAAACTTCAGGAACTCTGGGGTCTTCTTCTGGTTCCTTCCTTTCCTCAGTTTACAGGTGTATCTTCCTGAAGTAGCCAGGCCCTGTTTGAACAATCTTTTTATGTAGGTGAATATTTGAACGCCAGGAGCTGGTATGGGTGGGGTGGGGGGGTCTTTCAGAATGACAGAGAAGTGGGGTACAGGTACAGGTGTATGACCTCTCAGAGACCCCCTAAGGTGAAGCTAGTAGGCCAGACTTGTCTACTTCCACACAGAAGAATCACTATTATTGGTTGTCTTTAGGGAAGGGGCATTGTTTTGGGCCACGCAGCCTCTCTGCCTGCTCTGGGGAGGTGTCTCCCGGTGAGATGTCTGTACTCCTGGAAGCTGGGGGGAATGAGGGTTCAGTCGTGAAGGGGGCATGTGGGCAGCTACCACAGCATCCCCCACGGTGGCCCACTGGCCTCTGAGCTTTCTTTGTGTCCCTGGCCCCTCTCTCTCCTCCCTCGCTGGACTGTAGAATCTTTATAAAGTCTAGAGGGATAGTCTGGCTTTTTTTATATTCTTCCCAATTTATTGTGTTTGCCCCGAGACCTGGGATTTTGAAATTCCAAAGCCAAAAATGAGTGTCCTTTGTTCACATTCTGCTGTGTCATTGTTTCCCTGAGACAGCGGAACAAAATGCCTGGTTGCCTGAACAGTGGGGCAGGGAAAGAGTGACAGGAAATACTAGGACAAAGGTTCAGTGTATTATCCCGCCATATCGGAACACACTACACAATGTGTATTTAAGGTTTACGTGATGCAAATGAGCCACAATGATGCTCCACGATTCTTCCTACCTGGTGTGGATATAGAGAAGAGAGGGATTCTGAAAGGGTGCCAAAGCACACCTTGAGAGATGAAAACATTTCAGAACTTCCAGGGGTTGGGATGAAAAGGGATTGGTAAAATATTTAGCCAAAGGGAACATAGACTGATTTATAAATCCTAGAGCCTTGTGAAAGTGAGATCTTTTCAGGGCTTGAAGAGATGGGATCCAGAGAACAGAATGCTTCTTGACAGAAGGGGGGAAATCTCTTCCATTTGAACTAGACGGGAAGAGGAGAGTGAGAGGTATACTGTGGGCAACCACGGAGCCTCCCTCAAATGGTGTCTTTTCACTAAGAAGTTGGAAACAAGGTCATTCAATGGGAGCAAAAGAGGAAATGCTCTCATGGAATGAATTTGGACAAGAGAACCTTGAAATAGCTCCAGGGGAGCAAAAGAAAGCCCTTCCCAGGGACGTAGGGAAGGAAGTGTCACTGGGCATCTCAAGAGCTCCACGGAAATAGGCATTACTCACAAGTTGGGAGTTTTTCTCTGGTAGCACTACATAGAACAGGTGTGGGCTCAGATAAGGAAAGGTGATAATGGATTGATTAGATGATTTTTTTTATCTACAATTTAAAAAATTGAGCTATAATTGACATACATTATATTAGTTTCAGATGTACAACATAATGATTCTGGGGTGCCTGGGTGGCCCAGTCAGTTAAGCATCTGACTCTTGGTTTCAGCTCAGGTCATGATCTCTAGTTTGGGAGATCAAGCCCCCTGTTGGGCTCTGCACACTTCAGGGAGTCTGTTTCCCTTCTCTCTCTTGCTCTGTCCCTCCCCCTCCTTGCTCTCTCTCTCTCTCTGAAATAAATAATTTTTTTAAAGATTTTATTTGTCAGAGATAGAGAGCAGGAGTACAAGCAGGGGGAAGTGGCAGGCAGAGGGAGAAGCAGACTCCCTGCTGAGCAAGGAGCCCAGTGCCGGGACTCAATCTCAGCACCCTGGGATCATGACCTGAGCTGAAGGTAGACTTGAGCAACGGAGCTACCCAGGCATTCCTGACATAAATAAATCTTAAAAAACAACAACAACAACAACAAAACACAAGGTTGTGGACATAAAAAGAAATTATGTACTGATATGCCCTCCAGCACAGATGAACCTTGAAAATATTATACCAAGTAGGAAAGAAGAGACAAGAAAGACTACATATTGTGTGATCTATTTGTGTAAAATGTTCAGAGTAGGCAAATCCATAGAGAAAAAGCAGTGCTTGCCAGGGGCTGGGGGTGAGGGGAATGAAGTGACTTCTTTTTTTTTTTTTTAATTTACTTTAGAATGTGAGAGAGTCTGTGGGAGTCAGAGGAAGGGCAGAGAGAGAGGGAGAGACCATCTCAAGCAGGCTGCCCTGAGCAGGGAGCCCCAAGTAGGGCTGGATCCCATGACCCTGAGATCATGACCTGAGCTGAAACCCAGAGTCAGATGTTTAACCAACTAAGCCACCCAGGTGCCCCAAGAGTGACTTCTTAAGGGACTTTTTAAGCTCACAAAAGAAGTTAGCTTCCCTTTGCCAAGCAACTCCATAGGATGATGGGTGTACAACATCATAAATGCCACTGAATTATACACTATAAAATGGTTAAAATGGTGAATTCTATTTGTGTTTGTGTGCAAGTGTGCACATACACACATACACAACTCAAGGCTGTGGAAAAAAGCAGGGAAAGCAGGCACAGGTGGTTCATTTATTATAATTGTCATCATCACCCACCTGCCCAGGACATAGGCCCCGCCCTACATCCTGGCCGGGACTCTCCCCCCGATTCTTGACCTGCCTGCACTTTCTCAGGAAGGACCCATGTGTCCTGCCCATAGGTATGGATAGATGGCCTCTAAACTGCCTTCAGGTCTCAGATCCTCTGATCTTATGATCCTCTGATTTGTGGGAGGAGATTATGACTACTACCTGGCCAGAGCACTGTAGGAATTAACAATGTCTGTGGGGGTGGCACAGAGTAAAAGCTAAATATATATTTCTTTTTTTTTAAGATTTTATTTCTTTATTTGACAGACAGAGATCACAAGTAGGCAGAGAGGCAGGCAGAGAGAGAGGAGGAAGCAGGCTCCCTGATGAGCAGAGAGCCCGATGTGGGGCTGGATCCCAGGACCCTGGGATCATGACCTGAGCCAAAGGCAGAGGTTTAACCCACTGAGCCACCCAGGCACCCCTAAATACATATTTCTAATTGTTGCTTTTTTTTTTTTTAACCAGAAGCTCAAATTCCTATCAAGAAGTACATATTTAGGGGCACCTAGGTGGCTCAGTGGGTTAAGCCTCTGCCTTCGGCTCGGCTCAGATCATGGTCTCAGGGTCCTGGGATTGATCCCTGCATCGGGCTCTCTGCTCAGCGGGGAGCCTGCTTCCCCCTCTCTCTCTCTGCCTGCCTCTCTGCCTACTTGTGATCTCTCTCGCTCTGTCAAATAAAGAAATAAAATCTTAAAAAAAAAAAAAAAAGGTAGAGGGACGCCTGGGGTGGCTCAGTTGGTTAAGCAACTGCCTTCGGCTCAGGTCATGATCCCAGCGTCCTGGGATCAAGTCCCACATCAGGCTCCTTGCTCGGCAGGGAGCCTGCTTCTCCCTCTGACTCTGCCTGCCACTCTGCCTGCCTGTGCTCACTCTCTCTCTGACAAATAAATAAAATCTTAAAAAAAAAAGTAGATATTTAACCACCACCAACGTAGTGGGATCTAAATTTGTAAATCTACTTGGCAAAGCCCAGAAACTTCTAGGCCCAATTAGATCCTTATGGGATCAGAACTACCTTTGGGGCATGACTTGCCAAAGTTAGATAACAGCTAGGTAATAATAATTAGATATTATATGTGTCAACCAGATTTGCTATAGATTAGGGCTGAAATGAGGGCATAATCTTAAGTAAAAATTAAAGCCACAGGGTCACATTATCTCAACAGAAAAGAAAAACAACAGATTTACAACATGCCACTGCCCTTTACATGAAGGAACTAAGCCCTGGGATGCCCTCTCAGCAAAAATCTGCTTTAACATAAGCCCAATTATACAATAAATGGGAATCCAAAATAACTTTGGAGTAAAATCCAACATGTATCCATGAAGGAAGGAGGGTAAGGTGTTGTACTCCTGCCTCTCCCATGGGCTCTGTAAACCCCTGAGGCCTGTAAGAGGTTCTCACATCTCCAAATCTTTCCTTACCTTATTTTGACAAAGCCTTGCAGCCTGCTGGATGAGAAAAGTTAGTGCTCCCCAGATTTTCCATGAGCTCTTGTCTTACTTTGAGTGCACACCTCCCCGCCCCCACCTCAAAGCAGAGTCTGACAGAAGCACTTGGCGTAGGGAATTTACCAGAGAGATCATCTGAAGTAGGAGTGAGGGAGTAGGGAAGGTGATGTCAAGAAGGGAAGTGTTGGGTGCCTGGGTGGCTCAGTGGGTTAAGCCACTGCCTTCAGCTCAGGTCATGATCTCAGGGTCCTGGGATCGAGTCCCATTGGGCTCTCTGATCAGCAGGGAGCCTGCTTCCCTCTCTCTCTCTCTCTCTCTCTCTGCCTGCCTCTCTGCCTACTTGTGATCTCTGTCAAATAAATAAATAAATAAAATCTTTCAAAAAAAAGAAAAAGAAAAAGGAAAGTGTTATCAAGGTGAGAAAGGTACAGAAGGTTTCCTGCCACTTTAGATGAGACTTTAACAGCCAGCTTCCATCTCACAGTGACTGGAAGTTACTGAGAGGGACATGAATTACCCTATATCTGGAGTTATTCTTATCTGTTGTCTAAGCAGGGTCTCATGGTGTTGGAGAAGGTCCTGGGGCAGGATGCTCAAGGACAAGACCTCACGCTTAAAGGAGGGATGCTGTGGGTGAGAACACTAGCCGTGGCCGAGCTCAGTGGTGGCCAACGTGATGTAACGTGGACCAACAAATGTGTTTGTTTCAGCACTCCTACATTGCCCAGCCTCTCTGGCAGCAAGACTGTGGTGATGTGATCCTTGAGTCTTCATGGAGGCATCTGATAAACCCCAAAACATACTCTTTCTACTCCTATCCACTTCACCGGGGAGGCAACAACCTTAAGGCAAGTGAAGGATGGACATAGGAGGGAGTTGTTTCTCAAAGACAACAGCTTCAGCACGGGAACTGTGAGGATTAGGAAATCATTTTTCTGTTTTTTTCCCCCCTCTGAGGTGCTAGATCTAACAACAGGCAGTCGACATGTTTTGATAGAACCTCTCATCTTCTTGTAAATGTATATGTAAGCTTAGGATTTGTTTAAAAGTTCTGGGTTTGGGGCACCAGGGTGGTGCAGTCAGTTGGGTGACCAGTTCTTGGTTTCGGCTCATGTCCTGATCATCCAGTTGTGAGATCAAGCCTGTGGTAGAGCTCCATGCTCAGCAGGGAGTCTTCTTGGGCTTTTTTTTTTCCCTCCCTTTCCCTCTGCCCCTCCCATGTGCGCACACTCTCTCTCTCTAAAATAATTAAATCTTTAAAAAAAAGGTTCTGGGTTTGAATTTCATTGGTTTGGTTAAAAGCAGGTGTCTATCCCTGAATCAATTATTATGGCCAGAGTGTAGAAGATTCTGATTGAAGAGTCCTGGATCATGTGATCTATATATCAGCCTTGTTTACAATCCCTGAAGGTGAAGACCAGTGGTGAATCTGGGTGAAATTACTTTAAGAAAAAGATAAATAAATGCTGGATAGCAAAAGCAACATATCTGTAGAACACTCTTATTTATCTCTTTATTTAGGTATCACTTAAAGCAGGTGAACTATACCAATCTTAACCACACAGCTTGATAACTTTCTACATACACACTTGGATAATCACCACCCAAACCAGTATTATTTTCAGAACCCTCAAAGTTTCTCAGAACTCCCCAAAGATAATCACTACCACCATAGATTATTCTGCCTGTACTTGAACTTCATATAAGTGGAATCTTTTGTGTTTTGCTTCTTTCACTCAATATTATGTCTGTGACTATACAATGGAATAGTACTCAGCTGAAAAAAATGAGATCTTGCAATTTGCAGCAATATGGATGGTCCTGGAATATATTATGCTAAGTGAAATAAATCAGAGAAAGACAAATGCCATATGATTTCTCTTATACATGGAACCTAAAAAAAAACAAAAACAAATGTACAAACAAAAAGCAGAAATAGACACATGAATACAAAGAACAAATGGATGGCTGCCAGAGAGGAGGGGCGTGGAGAGATGGGCAAAAGGGTTAACAGGAGGGGGGCTACAAGCTTCCAGTTATGGGATGAGTAAGCCACGGGGATGAAAATACAGCAGAAAGAATACAGTCAGTGGTATTATAATAACACTGCATAGTGGAAAATGGCAGCTACACTTGTGAGCATAGCATAACAAATAGACCTGTTGAATCACTATGCTGCACACCTGAAACTAACATAACCTTGTGTGTCAGCTATACTTTATTTTAAAAAATGGTTAAGATGAAAATAGAGTACATGTAGAATTGGGCCACCTGAAGAATAATTACACTTAAAAACAAAGAAACAAAAATTACGGCTGTGAGATCCCTCCGAGGTGTTTGTGTGGCGGTAGTTTATTCACTTTTCTTGCTGTGTAACATTCCAGTCTATAGAATATTATCCAAGCCACTATTGACCGATATTTGAATTATTTCCAGTTTTTGGTTATTAAGAATGGAGTTGGCATGAACATGCTTGTACATGTGTTTTGGTGGATATGAGCACTCCTTTCTCTTGGGTGTGTATATCTAAGAATGGCTTTGCTGGGTCAAAGGGTTTGTAAATATTTAGCTTTAATAAGTATTGCCAAACAGTTTACACTCCCACCAACAGGGTATGAGAGTTTCAGTTGCCAACAGTGGGTTTTATCAGTCCTTCTAATTCTCTACTCTTCTTGATTTGTCAAATACCCTTCTCAAAGAGATACAGATGTTTGCTAATGGATTGCAAGACTCTTGGCCATGGGAAAGGTTCTATAGACCTACCATCAAAGTCTGAACTTGAATATTCAGTCCTGACCCTAAGAGCAACAGGAATTGAGAAATGGGAGAGGTTAGCAGCAACATGGGAGAGAAAAGCTTGGGAGAGGTTGAAATGTGTGGGGCTTTGACCTGTCAGTGGGACAAGAAGGCCTTCTCTCAGAATGCATAGCTTGAGCAAAGACAGAGAGGTAGGAAAGAGCTTTGAGAGAGATCAGAGAGAATGCTGACCTCACTCAAGCAGAGAGTACTTCTTGAGAGAAGCAGTTCACATGTCTGGGTTGGTCTGGAGAGGCCAGGCTTAGGCAGGGGCTCTGAGGTCAAGAAGTGGACTTGGGACTTGGATGGCTGAAGTAGGGAGGTGAGTGGGGTGTTAACCGAGTCCGTGCTGTCCTGAGTGGAATCGAGGTATGTGGAATGAGGGTCAGCGGGCCTTATTCAGCCTGCGTTTTCTCCTACTTCTCTCAGTGAGGAGCATCTCACCATGATGAGTAGGATAATCATTTATCTTTCAACAAGACTCCTGAATGTAAGCCAACTTCTTCATTGGGTTCTCAACTGGAGAGCTCTATCTGTTCCTGTGCTCCAGAGAAAACCAGATGTACCAGATTGAGAAATGGTATATCTGCACAATGTTCTTTAGAGGTGTTTTAAGGAATTTTCAAGGGCTAATTCTGACTTTATGTGATTCAGACCATATGGGCTGAATTCACTGGGTTAGAAGGCTTGTGGGAGGTATATTTGTATAAAGGGGTGAGCACAAGCCTGGGCTACGGGCCCTGAGGATAAAGAGGAATAGCTCCACTTTCTCTGTTCTCCTTCTAGAACTCCCATGCCTGGGCCCATGTATCTCCCCATCTGCAGACTCAGGCCTGATCAGTTGATTCATTTGTTCATTCGTTCCCTGATTCATTTAGCAAAATGTCACTAGAGCCTATTTCACTAGAAATGTTTGAAGCTGAGGGTTGAAGGATGACTTGGAATTCGCCTGAGAGATAAGATCAGGGGGTGGTCCCTCAAGCAAAAGAGAGTGAGTCACAGCATGTGAGGAAGACTGCAAATGGTGTGTCTAGTGCAGAGTTTATGTGCAGAAGGAGCTGGAGAGAAGGCGGAGACTGTGAAGGGCTGCAAACAACAAGCTAATAGGGATTTCACCCAGCGGATAATGGGGGATCACTGTAGGGTTTGAGCCAGAGCTATATAGCCCAGCAATTAGAAACCTCACATTGACGCTAGTGTGAAAGGTGAGGCAGAAGGAGGTGAGCACAGAGACAGGAAAATCAATGTAAAGGTTATTGCATCAGGCCCACTAAAGGACGATACAAGCTTAAAATGGGCCCATCCCAGACATGATGGAGAACAGGAAATGGCTCTTGAGGGGGTAAAAATCTATAACACTTAGCGAGATTGGAGGAGGAAGGCGAGGCCAAGAGGAAAGAATTGGGAGGATACCTGTCCTCGGTCTGTTTGGGGCTGGATGATGAAGCTGTTATTTAGAAGAGGAAATGTTCGAGAAAAGAAAAGGTTTGGACAGGACTGGAGAGGGAAAGAGTAGAGGAAATAGGTTTAACTTTGGTCATTTTTGAGCTTGAAGTATCTGGGATAGAAGTAACACATACAGTGAGATGTATAATCTGACATTCAGGAATTCTGAGCTAGAAATGCAAATTTAGGATCATCAACACACAAGTGCTGGATAGAGCCTGGAATCATTCAGGGAGACAGGGAGACACAGAAGATAAGAAGAAAAGAGAGACAGGACAATGCCATGGAGAACACCAGATTTTAAGAGGTATGTGATCAGAAGTCCCTCCACCCCCACCGCCAACAGTGAAGGAGACAGAGGTGCATTTAAAAGATAGGAATAAAGCTAAAAGAAACTGTAAAGTGCGCGCGGACCACTTCTTCTTGTTTATGGTGTATCCGGACCACATAGAGCTGTCCAGCTCATAGTTGTTGCACGAATTAATAAACAAATGCAAATGGAGTGGTTTCCTAAAGATAAGGAGGTGTTTCCAGAAGAGTCCACACGCAAGTGTTTTGAAGAGGTCACTGATGCAAGATGAGAACTTCGGGTTCCCGGACTGATGTGCACCTGAAGCAGGAAGCATTAGGACAGCCCCAGCTACCCCAACCCCAAGGGCTCAGCCTGAGTCACTCTCCTGGTCCTGGGGTGTGGTTTCTCCAGTGCTGAACAGAGGACACTCCTTCTATCGTGGTTGTCGTTCTTGAGCCCTCCCCAGTTTCCACCCAATGTCCTACAGCTGGATTGCTGCCCTTGGCTCAGTTCTCAAGTTCCTGCTTTGGCACATGGCTGTATTTGTTATTGATTGCTATGCAACGAATCACTCTAAAACTTAGTGGTTTAAAACAACACATATTCATTACCTCACAGTTTCTGGGGTTGTGAATCTGGATATGACTTAGCTGGGATCTTTGCTTCAGGATCTCTCCAAAAGCCACAATCAAGTTTCAAATGAGGCAGGATCCACTCCCAACTCACTCAGTGGATATTGGCCATTCCTGACAGGCATTTGGATTGAGGGCCTCAGTTCCTCACAGGTTGTTGGCCACAGGCTTCCCTCAGTTACCTGCCTTATGTGCCTCTCCCCAACAAGGCATCTGACATCATCAAAAACAGCAAGAGAGAGAGAGTCTGCTAGCAAGACCCAACTCACAACCTTTTGTAACCTAATCACAGAGGTGGCATCCCATCACTGTTGCCATATTCTATGAATTACAGACCAGTCACCAGGCCCAGCCCACAATCAAGGGGAGCGGAATTACACAAGAGTGTGAAAGCCCTGAGGTAGGAATCACTGGGGGTTATTTTATTTCTTTTAAATTTTTATTTAAATTCTAGTTAGTTAGCATATAGTATAATATTAGTTTCAGGAGTAGAATTTAGCCATTCACCAATTATACCTAACACTCAGTGCTCTTCACAAGTGCCCTCCTTAATCCCATCACCCAATTAGCCCATCCCCTACCCACCTCCCTCCATCAACCCTCAGTTTGTTCTCTATCATTAAAAGGCTCTTATGGGGGCGCCTGGGTGGCTCAGTAAGTTAAAGCCTCTGCCTTTGGCTTGGGTCATGATCTCGGGGTCCTGGGATAGAGCCCCGTGTCGGGCTCTCTGCTCGGCAGGGAGCCTGCTTCCTCCTCTCTCTCTCTCTGCCTGTCTCTCTGCCTACTTGTGATCTCTCTCTATCAAATAAATAAATAAAAATAACATCTTAAAAAAAAAAGAGGCTCTTATGGTTTGCCTCCATTGGGGGTCATTTTAGAAATCTGCCTGTCGTCAAATAAGTCAAACAGAGAGAGTCAATTATCATATGGTTTCACTTATTTGTGGAGCATAAGGAATAACATGGAGGAGATTGGGAGATGGAGAGGAGGAGGGAGTTGGGGGAAATCGGAGGGGGAGACAAACCATGAGAGACTGTGGACTCTGAGAAACAAACTGAGGGTTTTGAAGGAACCAAGGATGGGGGGGAAGGTTGGGTGAGCCTGGTGGTGGGTGTTAAGGAGGGCATGCATTACATGGAGCACTGGGTGTGGTGCATTAACAATGAATTCTGGTACACTGGAAAGAAATTTAAAAAAATAAATTTTTTTTTAAAAGGCTAAATTAAAAAAAAGAAAAGAAATCTGCCTATCACAACCACCTAGGTCCCCAAAACTTAGGATCTGTTTTGTTGAGGATAATTCTCTGGTAGTCCTCTTCACCATCTTCACCATCTCTGGTAGTCATCTTGAACTAAAGCAGAAATAGCTTACAATCTTACATTTTGCTGTACTAATAATAGCTAATGCTTATCTGGTGCTAACGATGTACCAGGATTTACGTGAGCACTATATGAGCTTTATAAATATTAACTCACTTAATACGACAACAGTGCACCTTCTTGTTAACTTGTTTTATAGACAAAGCACCCAAGTCACAGAGAAGTGTCTAGCCAGAGGTCACACAGCTATTAAGTGGTAGAAATGGAATTTGAGATTCCAGTGTTTGGTTCCAGAATTCCTACTGGTAACCATTCTGCTGGTCTACAATTTGACTATAAACTGGGGTGCAATGTTGTCCAGCCTCAGCATGTTATGACATTAAAACAAAACATTAAAAACATAAAATATTTAAAAACATTAAGCAACCCAAACAGAAATTCCAACATTTAATTATCATTAAAAGATTCTGTTGAAACTCTCCAGCAAAATGTTTTGTGTCTCAGAGCCTTTCATTTGCCAAGTCTCCCCTTCAAGTGTTCTCTGAAACCCAGCCCAGGCTATTTTTCATTTTCTTTTTCCCTATTTCTCTCTTAGCTCCCTTTTATATAGGTTGACCTGGTCTTCTGGCTTCATTCCTTATTATATTCTTTATTTAGGTCATGACCTGAATTTTACAGAGCAAAGGGTAATCCTGGACTTAACCAAGCCACCAGAAATTTGCCTCCTTTCTTCCTAGTTGTCCCATCTGGTTTATCTCTCCCTATTACTATGTCATAAGGAAAACACAGAACATGTAGACAGAATTCTTCTAAGTGAAGAGAGAGAGAGAGAAGCTGAGCAATCAAGAGAGAATTCTCTTTAGGTGGTGGAGAATGTGGAGCAGGGCGAGGACAGGAGGCTAGGAACACATAAGCTGATAATCTTGGTCTTTGTCACATTCCAAAAGACACGTGACTATTGTGCAATATTCTGTCACAGATGAGGCTGTCAAGGGGAGAATCTTCCTCCTCAGAGCTCACTCATCTAGCTCTTTCCCCTGAGGCTGTGAATTGGGTTGAAGCACATGCAGAATCAGGGAGAATGAAAGACACTTCCAGTTCTCCAACCCACTCTGCCAATCAACAGACCCAGGGTCCACACTTCGCTTCCAAGCCTGGAGTCTATTCACCAGAAGCTTGCAAGAGCTGATTTGGGAAAGATGAAGTAGCCATGCTTCATGTTCTCTCAGAGTAAAACAGGAGTGTTAAACCTTGTAGTAGCTTCCTCTGCAAAACCCCTCCTCCAGTGGTCCTTCTTATCTGTTCTTGCTGTCAACACCTCCATTCATAACTTCTGCTTCAACTGTCCCCTAAGTCATACCCCATTTCCTGGTTTTTTTCTCTACCTCAATCCATTTCATATACCACTGCCAGTTTAACCTTCCCCAATGCCAATCTAATCTTATAACCCCCTTGCTCAAAAATCTCTGTTGTTCCCCTTTCTCTGTAAGTTCCTCATCAGAACCTTCAAGACCCCCAAAGCCCTCTTTCTAGACATGTTCTTCTACATGTACTGTATGATCCATCTAAAATAGATGACTCACTGATTGCCAAGCTTTCTCTACTTCTCTGTCCCATGCCTCCTACCGCCATCATTCCTCCTGCTTCCAAAACCTTCCTCCCAGCCGTCCCATGATGACAAATTCAAAGACCATCAGAAATGACCACCTCCCTTAAGAAACATATCCAGATGATTACAACTTAATATGATTTCTCTGTTCTTTCATTTCCCGTATCATTCATTGATCTTCTTTAGGGCATTTTTCTTATATTTATACCATAATCCATATGCCACTCAATTATTAGAAAGTACATGCTTTGAGAGAAGTGCTTTCTTGTTGAACTTCAAATTTCCTACAGTGCCCAGCAAAGAGTCTTAAACATGTTCCTGTTAAACATTCAGAAAGTAATATTTGAATTGACGCTTGGGCTTCTCTGGTCCTAATTTATTATCTAATTTATCATTTTACATGCTTTGTTGGAATAAGCAAGACACATTCCTTTAAAGAGGGAGGGCACGAAGAAAAGCACTGTAGAGGCCCTTGACCTGGGCAGTCATGGTTATGCACATTACACAGCTTGCATTTCATCAAAGCCCATGAGCATTTAGTCTCTGGGTGTTACCTAGTGAGCAAGGCTTTTAAATAATGTGACCTCATGCTTTTCAACCCTGTCCTACCACTCTGAGAGGGAATGTGGCACAGAGCATGTCAAACAGGAAAGACAGTTACATCAAGTCAAGTTTACAAATACCACTTAACACCTACTATAACCCAGCATTCTGCTATGTGCCAGGGACAGAGAAATGAACAAGAATGATATGGCCTGTGTACCTCTGAAATATCATTCCAGTGGGAGTAGGCACCAGGTACTGAAAGCTTATAGACCAGGTCCTGGACTCGTGTCTGAATACAGTGTCTCACTTAATTCTCACAACAATCTCTAGCATCACTCTCATTTATAGTAGGGAAAATGGAGGCTTAAAGAGGTTAAGTATTTTGCCCTGGATTAGCAGGCAGTGGAGCTAGGATTTAAATCTAGGCTCTATGACTTGGGTGGATGCTTAGAAGCACTTACTATGCTGCCTCAACATGTTTCTGTTCTGCTCAAAATAGATTCCTTTTATTCTTTGAGTCTTGCAATGTAGCTTTGGGTGAAGGCATGTATAACATAAACCATCTGGCCTCATTGACATATGAGGTTCCATATGTCCATAGAGAAGTCTCCCCCTGGATTTCTCTAACATTCCTTCATCCATAACACTCAGACTGAGGGAGCCTGTGGGCAGAGGCAGTGCAGGCTCATATATCTATCTTAAAGACACCCCTTCTACCTTTCTCTGCCCTGATACCCTTAACTATGTGTTTCATCCATTTTTATTGTATGAGTTTTTGCAAATCTCTTCAAATCCTTTGTGGAGCAGGTAATGCATAAGTAAATCAAATATGTCTAACACCTGCTCAGTACATCACATGAATGTAAACTAATGATGCTTGATGTGTGAAGAAGCCTGAGAGAATGTCTTCTATAGTTTTTATTTCACTCCACAGAAATGCTTCTTTGGAGTTATTGGGCTCCTCATCCCTATTGCTTCTGGGATACTCCCCTATAATTCTTTTGCATGTAGAGCTTCCTGGAACATTTCCTTTGAAGAATGGATTCTGACTAATAAAAATTCAGTTTCTCATTGAAACCCTTGTACATTACTGATGGGAATGTAAAATGGTACAAGCACTGTGGAAAATGGTATGGTGGTTCCTCAAGACATTAAACACAGAATCACCATATGATTCAACAATTTCACTTCTGGATAAATACCCAAAAGGAGTGAAAGCAGGGACTCAGACAGTTGCTCAGTCGGGTTCACAACAGCATTATTCACAATAGCCAAAGGGTGGAAGCAACCCAAGTGTCTATCAGTGAACAAATAGATAAAATGGGGCAAACATATAAAAATATTATTCAGACTTAAAAAGGAGGCAATTCTGACCATGCCACAATAAAGATGAACTTTGAAGACATTATGATAAGTGAAATGAACCAGACAAAAAAATGACAAATACAATATGATTCCACTTATATGCGGTGCTTATAATAGTCAAATTCATGGAGTCAGAAAACAGAATGGTGAGTGTCAGGGGCTGAGGAATGAGAAGTTGCTGTTTCATAGGTATGTCATTTCAATTTGGGAAAATGAAAAGGTTCTGGAGATGAATGGTGGTAATGGTTACACAACAGTGTGAATATATTTAATGTCACTGAACTATATATCCTTAAAAGTAGGTAAAATGGAAAATTGTATGTATATTTTGTCATATTTTTTAAAGATTTTATTTATTTATTTGACAGACAGAGATCACAAGTAGGCAGAGAGGCAGGCAGAGAGAGAGGAGGAAGCAGGCTTCCCGCCGAGCAGAGAGCCCGATGCGGGGCTCGATCCCAGGACCCTGAGTTCATGACCTGAGCCGAAGGCAGCGGCTCAACCCACTGAGCCACCCAGGAGGCCCTGTCGTATTTTTTAAGATCAGTTTCTCACTTAATGGAAGTGATACCTGAGTTTCAAGGTGGAATGGTTTGTCTGAGGTCACTTCGCAAAGTGAGTGGCGCCGTTGGGAGTCGTAGAACTCAGGGCCACTGGCCATCAGGCCGTGGCTCTCCCTGTTGTAATATTCCTCCTTGTGCAGATGAAGGGTCCAGAGGAGACTTTGGGGATATTCCAGAAATCCACATCCTCTAGAGTCGGAAAGTGTTTTCACAGCGGCCCATTTTTGTCCTTTGTGGCCTGGCTATCTTCATTCCATTTTCTTTTTTCCTTCATTCCATTTTTGTCTCCTTTGTTTCCATGAACCAAATGCTCGTGATGGTCAAAGCCAAAAAGGTCTTCCTGGCGAGGCCCTGAAGAAGCAAATGCAGTTGGAATGGGCTCCAGTGGAAAATGTATGTATAGATGGGAGGTTTTCTGTTTCCTCCAACTCTCTTGGCTCTGAACTGTTGGGATTTCATTCAAAGTGGAATTTCCAGCCCTAGTTAGGCTCTAATGCAAGAGTTTTATTTTTCCATGTGTGTCTGTCCTGAGCTGGCTGGTTGTCTCTCGTGGATGTGCTCCTGGCTACTGTGCTCTTGCTGCCCTGCCTGTTGAACTTGAACAGTGCTTCCATTATAGGAAAATCATGCCCTGGCAAGCTCTGAGGGCATGTCCTGTCCAACCAGAGAGAGGACACACCCTTGGGAAACAGGTTGTTTCACCCACTGCAAAAACATCTCCCTTAGAGTGCTCAGTATACAAGGAGAGAGGTCTCAGAACAACCCAAGTCAAGATTTTATTTGGTCTTTAGATGGACCAAAGCCTTAACCTAGGGTAGGAAGGCAAAGGAAGATGTTTAGGGACACATAGGTGGCTCAGCTGGTAAAGCATCTGCCTTTGGCTCAGGTCATGATCCTAAGGTCCTGCTACTCTCTCCACTCCTCCCCCTGGCCTGTGCTCTCTTTCATTTGCTCACTCTCTCTCAAATAAAGAAATAAAATCTTAAAAAAAAGAAAGAAAGTGGGCGCCGGGGTGGCTCAGTGGGTTAAAGCCTCTGCCTTCAGCTCAGGTCATGATCCCAGGGTCCTGGGATCGAGTTCCGCATCGGGCTCTCTGCTAGGCAGGGAGCCTGCTTCCTCCTCTCTCTCTCTCTCTCTCTCTCTCTCTGCCAGCCTCTCTGCCTACTTGTGATCACTGTCTGTCAAATAAATAAATAAAAATCTTAAAAAAAAAAAAAAAGAAAGGAAGGAAGGAAGAAAGAAAGGTGTTGATAGTTTAAAAGCCACCATGAGAGCTAAGATGAACCTTCCACCAGTAGGTCAGCTAATGCTGCGAAGGGAAACAGTTTTTTCCATCTTTAGTCAATAAATATGTATTGAGCATCTCTCATGGGCTAGGCACTGTCTTAGGAACTGGGGATATCTGATGAATGACAGAAATAAGTCCTCTGCCCTCATGAAAATTATCGTCTAGTGGAGGAAGCAAATAAGTAAGGAAACAACTAAGAACATGTTAGATTGTGAAGCTCTAGGGAGAAAACAGTGAGATGATGGTGGACAAGGGTGGTAGAAGGAGGCTGTTATGCTGCTGCTTTAGATGAGGTGGTTGGAGAGGGCCACCATGAGAAAGCAAATCTAAGCTGAGCCCTGAAAATAATAGGAATATATGAAAATCTGTAACAATATATGTAAAGACTACAAGACAGAAAGACGGTGGCGTGTGCGAGGACCAGAAGGGCCACTGGTGTGGCAGGAGGATGGGGAGTGAGGGAGATAAGAGGCTAGGACAGGGCGCCTGGGTGGCTCAGTGGGAAGCTTCTGCCTTCAGCTCAGGTCATGATCTCAAGGTCCTGGGATCGAGTTCCGCATCAGGCTCTCTGCTAGGCAGGGAGGCTGCTTCCTCCTCTCTCTCTCTCTGCCTGCCTCTCTGCCTACTTGTGATATCTCTCTGTCAAATAAGTAAAATCTTTAAAAAAAAAAAAAGAGGCTAGGACAGATGGGTCTTGGTGGGGACCCTACAATAGGGAGTTTGGCTTTTAGTCAAAGGGGAATAAAAGGAGGTCTTTGAAGGTTTTAACATAGATGAAAATGATTCAGAACAGACCTCACCTTCCTGGCTGAGACCTCCCTACTCTTATCATTCAGTTCTCCAAATTACTGGGTCTCAGTTTTAAATAAGCCCATCTCTGCTCTCATGCTGAAGTAGAAATTGAGCTGTCAGAAATTCCAGAGACCCACGAGACTCCTGAATGGACTGGCCCATGTTAAATCAACTTGCATATGTTTTCCCTTCATCAGCTTTTAAGGTGTTGGAATTCAGCATTAAAAGCCTCCTCCTGTCTGAGGCCTGAAGCAGAAGAAAGCTTAGGAGCATATCATCGATCTCACTACATCTGGAGTAAAAATCAGGCCAGCCGATCTTTAAATTAAAAGTACAGATTTCTTTTCATGCCTCCTCACACTTAACAACTAAAATTAAGCAACAGACATCGAACTGGTGAATGATGCGTTCATCAAAAATCTATCTAGGCGTATTTACATATCAGAGCTACAATTAACCTTAATTGAGGCTCACCCATCTAACTCCTCATTGCCCTGCCCTCACCCCCCACCTACAGAGGAATTTCCAGCCCACTCCCCATCTGTAACCCAGAAAAATAGAAAATTTTTTATGAGAACATATGGACCCAGAGCCCTTTTACTGAGTAATCATCTATGTCCTGTTCCCTATAATGTTGGTCTGGACTATGGGGTATGGAAAACAGGCTGACATCTGGAAGAGATTTAGGGAAAATATACATTCCAGCTGGAAAGGTAGGATTCTGGCCCATTTTCCTTTCCACTGAAGGATTGTCTTTCCTTGGTCACTTAAAGTATTTCTGGCTCCTGCTTGACTTCTTTCTTTTCTTTCATTTGTCCCACAGATATTTTTTGAGCAGTTAATATATGTCATGCAAAAATATCTTTATGAGTCTTTTCTGGAACGATATAGTAGAAGAACTTGAATTGTGAAGTCTGAAGACCTCAGTTTTCAGTCCAGGGAGATTTTGCTTGCCTAGAGCAAATAATTTTACTTCCCAAAATTTTGGTATCTGCTTTGGCAACCTAAAAGCTGTTCTTGGGAATCAAATATAATGAGTATGAAAGTTCTGCAAATCATAAAGTGCTTCAAAATAATAGTTGGTTTTTGAGGATATTGCATTTGTTTTAAGATGGATCTCCTTGTGGTCACTCACAACCTCTAACCAGAGGAAGCTAATGGAGGTTAAGCTTCACTTGTACACGCTCTACCCAGGGCCTAGTGAGCAGTCCTAACAAAGTATTCTGATGGTCATGTGTTTTTGTAAAGTTTGGGAAATAATGATATTTTAACAGCAATTGGTTAAGACCACTGTGTCTTTCCTCTCCGACTTTTTCACCATCAGTCTTTCCCTATTGAACAGTGACGAGTGGCAATAGACACTTTGGTATCTGGCCAAAGGGAAGTTGAGTTGAGGATCTCTGAAGTTTGGACTGAGTGGCACATGTTTCTGTTGTTGTCGGTCACTTCCATGAGTAGTGAGGTTATCACCAGCGCTCCTAGTTATAGGAATGGCTTCCAGAACTTCTCCTGACTCTACAGCATCAACTCATTTGGTACCATAACATCAAAGTTCAGGGCCAAGGGCAAAATGGTGATATGAACATGTCCCCTGGCACCCAGCACCCAGTAATGGAAGAGCAATAAGGTTTCGAACATATAGGACCAAGAACTAGTTTCAGAAAGTTCTTTGAATTATTAGATGTATACAATTGTAAGTAGAAGATCCTGTTCTCATTTGCATCTAGTTAAAAGTTTGCACTATCAGAAATGTACTTGGTAGCACAGTGTACACAATTATTAAACCATCATTTTTTTCTTTTTTAAGGGAAATCTTTTTTAAAAAAGATTTTATTTATTTATTTGACAGACAGAGATCATAAGTAGGCAGAGGAGGCAGGCGGGGGTGGGGGGCAGGCTGCCTGCTGAGCAGAGAGCCCAATGTGGGGCTCGATCCCAGGACCCTGGAATCATGACCTGAGCCAAAGGCAGAGGCTTTAACCCACTGAGCCACCCAGGCGCCCCACTTTTTAAGGGAAATCTTGAAAAATGGAATTGATAACAATTCTTAGGTTTATAGGTTATGAACATGTGGCAGTATTACGAAGGGCAAGCTTATCTTTGTATGACGTCAGATGTTTATGCCTCACATCAAATCAGATCACCTTTTAGCATATCTGATGCTACTTGTGCCAACAAAATCTGTTGAAGCAAATGTTCTGTCAAAACTCCCACGTATTCACTCATAAATCAATGTAAACAATATAAAAGTAATTTGATTACATGATTTTTTTCAGGTTAATACAACAAGAAGCAAGTTAAAATTGCTCTTCTGTAAAAATAAATTTTTTTTTAAAAAAATTGCTCTTCTGTACGCTTTAATTTCAGATGAATTTTGTATATTTTTTGGAATTACTGATCATATAAAAATTACCCCAAAGCTTTTGAGAGGCATGTTAGACAGTAAATAAATAAAATGTTATATTTTAAAAATTGATGTTTGTAATATTTGCCAGCTTTTTCACAAAGCTTTTTCAAAGCTTTTGCACAAACTTTTCAGTTGAAAACCACTATGATTTATTTTCTCATTCAGGATATTTATTTTGTGTCTTTTATGCATACTTAATTTAGCCCTCTTTTTTAAAAAGAGGGTCCCCAAATTGTATAAACTCCAGGTGTATCAAAGCCTGAATCCAACCTGCCTGATTTGGTGAAAAATGTGCTTCCTCCAACCCTGCTGTAAACACAAGTGCAGGATCCCTACCCAACTCCCAGCCCCACCCTTCGTGCAAGAACTCTGACGCCAAGAGTGCACACTGCAGAGGGTAGGCCTCCCACCCAGGACAAGAAGCAGAGCATTCCAGAGTCTGCCAATGAAAAGATTCTAACTAATGGGCTCCTGGAATTTAGCACTGGGATAGGATGCCAAGGGAAGGGAAGGAAGGAAGAAAGCTTAAGTGGTTACCAAGGCAAATGCCTCTCCTATAAAAGCCATACAGAGCCAGCTTGCAGTGAAGATATTACAAGATTGTTTACACATATCACCCTACACTCCTATTTCAGCAACAACAACTAACCAGAGGGAAAGACCTCTGTGGTAGAGAATGTTAGCTGTCTGCCAAATGCATCTCCCTCCTTCCATAGATGTCGATTTTAAGCCAAGCACATGGACACTCATGTAGAGATTCCTCTTCCCGCTTCCTTTGTGACTGGCTGTGGCCGTGTGACTAAGTTCACCAACCGGACGTGAGCAGGAGGGCTGTGTGTGACTTGTGCCTGTCTTGCTTTGGAAAAGAAATTGCTTCCTTGGACTTTTTCTTTTCTCCTCTCTGCCAGCTGGAAAGTGAACGAGTCTTATTTTCAAACATGCAGATAAGAACAATGAATTGAGCCAGAAGTTTCCAACTTTTCAGTTTATAGTACCCTTAGAATCTCAGTAATTTTATCACAACCCTCATGGGCCAAAAGAAAGAACTAATAGTTCTGTTTCTTAAGTAGCTTTGTCCAAATAACCTAATAATTACTTATGTCCTAACAACTGAGTGTCAAGAACTGTGAAGGGTCTGAGATTTCATCCTGTTTGTAAGCTAATGAGTTAGCCAGCCACATTTCATGGAGGTTGGCAGAAGACATGAGACTCCTGGGTCAGAGAGAAAGGAATGCATTACTCACAGCAGTAGCAATACCCCATGTGAAAGCATTAGCTCTGGTTTCCCGAGCATCCATTCCATGGAGCTATGTGTCGAAGGGCTGTGTGACACCTGCACACACAGGCGGTTGTGTTACAGGAGAGGAAACCTGCATCCCAGATTGCCACGCTTTGGCAATCCAGATCTTTTATAATGGGCAGTAAGCCTGCCTGATCTCTGCCCTAGAGGGAAACATTATTTCTATTAAACTAGTCAGTAAATAGACCTGCTCTTTGTTCCAGAGAGAGTCATTATTTCTGTCTTCTAAGACTATGAGCTGTACAAACATCCTTGGAAAGTTTGGATCGAAGGCAATAAGTGTCTCTACTTACAATATATGCAAAACCACGAGAGATACATGGAGCATTGTCTCCCAACATTTAGAAGCCATTTGAAAAAAAATAGTATACATAAATCAAAAGAAAACTATTTTTACTTCCAAACAACTACAATCCCTTGGTGATGGGATGTGTGCACCTGCTGGGCAATGCTCAGCTCCTCAAACCTTGGAATCAGGGTGGACACCACCACCCCATTCCCTGTTCCACCTCGATTTTCTCATAATACTTGCCTTTTGTCATAGCAACCACCAAAAACCTAGCTTCCCAAAGGTATGATATCATCAAAGGAGAGTGATGTATTTCTTTCTCAGTGTTGAAACTGTGAACTGACTAAAGCTGTTAGCCTATGTGGTGTTGTCAGATGTGGAGGATCCTGTTTGCCTCAGAAGTGGTACACATCCTCTGGTTCTCCTGAGAGTTGGCTGAGGCTCTCTGGAACAATCTGGCGCATGGTTTGGGAACTACAGCTCTAAGCAATGGCAGGAGAAGCCCTTGATTCTGAGTGGCCTTGCACGGTGGTGCTGTCTCGCTAGCCTATGCTCCATGGATTGTTCCATCAAAGAGAAAAATCTTCTATCTTCTTTCAGTCAAATTTGGCACAAATTATGTGGCACAAAAATTGTGCCACAAATAGGCACAGCTTCTATCCTGACTAATACAGCCTCCTGTGTAACTGTGACCATGCCTCACAATGTAGTGTTTGATGACATAACTTCTTACATTGTGAAAAAAATTTTTTCCTATGTGTTGATTTTGTCTTTCCAACCTCAATCATCAATCAATATTTACTGAGCCTCCTTACTATGCCCTGGCTCTGGGCTAAGCATCCCTTCAAAAATCCAAGTCCACCTGGGTTCTTCAGTCTCCTCAGCGGCAAGCTCTGCTGCTCTTTAGCCAAGTCTAAAGCGAGGCCCCTTCCCAACCAGCCTTACGCCCAGGAGTAGCTGGTGTGGCTTCATTGCTGGCCAGGCTTGGTCCTGGAACCCAACAGAACCACAGTGGTTCAGGCTTTTTTTTGCCAACCTGATTAGGACTAAGATACTTTATTTTTTAAAAGATTTTATTTATTTATTTGAGAGAGAGAGCGAGCAAGTGAGAGAGAGCACAAACAATGTGAAGGGGAGAGGGAGAAGCAGGCTCCCTACCAAGCAGGGAGCCTGAGCGGGGTTCGATTCTAGGACCCTGGGATCATGACCTGAGCCAAAGGCAGACGCTTAACTGACTGAGCCACCCAGACATCCAGGACTAAGAGACACTTTAGACCAAAATCCAACCTGACATACCCAGCAAGACACAAAGAAAAGAAGCACATAAGCAGCACGATAGAGAATGCTTATTTGCTCTCGTGCTGAGCTGGCCTGAATGGCTACCGGGGTAGTGAGCCCTGTGTGTCTGTGAAAAAAAGGTGCAGGAAAGAGAGCAAGCCTTGGCCCATCAGCAGTTGAAGGGAAAAAAAAGAGGTGGCGGGGCTGGCCTTGGGTGACACTGGGAGAGGCCGCCGCCTGTCCACTTCTGCAACATGGGTGAGGTGTGCCTGCATGCACACGCGCGCGTGCGCACACACACGCACGCACACGCAGCAGGCCTGAGCCCTGACATCCTCCAGCTATGCTGCAAGGAGAGAGAAGGGAGTGCTGAAGACCTCCAATCCTCCCACACCCAAAATGAATGACACTTCAAAGCACATCGATCACTAGTAAATTTGACCCAATAAGAATCCTAGAATTTGAACACCCCATGACAATCTGTCTTCTTGAGGGGCAGCACAGAGAAGAGGAGAAGGATGGAGGACAGCGGAACTTGGCTTTCCTGAAGCCTACGCTGTGTAATACTCATGGTCTGACTACTATAGGAAGAATTCATTTATCCAAAGATCTCGGAGGGGTTGAAATAAAACAAGATTTGTGATAAACTTTAAATAATCTGGAGAATTAATCATAATCTGAGACCAGATCTCGGGTTTCAAAATCAATTGTTATTTTTCACTTGTACATTTGCTTAAATCATTATTTTATTGAAAATGATACTATTGCTTTATTGAAAGAGAAATATATATGCGGTAAGATAATCAAACAGTACAACTCTTAGCCAATATGATGGGTGAAAAATGGTACCTTGGTTTTTTTGGTTTTTTTGCACCTCTTTAATGATGAATGAGGTTGAGCTTCTCTTCCAATGTTTAAAAGTTTTTTTCTGTGAGTTGTCCATTCACACATTCACTTGGTTTTATTTTTCTTTTTATGTTGTTGGTATCTTTCTTATTGTTTTATAAGAGTCATTCATATATGAAGGAAATTAGCATTTTGTCTATCATAGGTGTTCTAAGTATTTTTCTGGGGTTCTTCTACTTTCTTAAAGGCATCTTTTTCCATGCAGAAATTTTTTTATTATTATTTTTCTTAACATATAATGTATTATTTGCCCTGGGGTACAGGTCTGTGAATCATCAGGCTTACAAAATTCACAGCACTCACCATAGCCCATACCCTCCTCCGTGTCCATCACCCAACCACCCTATCCCTACCCCCCAAACTCCCAGCAAACCTCAGTTTTTTTCGTGAGATTAAAAGTCTCTTACAGGGACGCCTGGGTGGCTCAGTTGGTTAAGCGGCTGCCTTCGGCTCAGGTCATGATCCCAGCGTCCTGGGATCGAGTCCCACATCAGGCTCCTTGTTCGGCAGGGAGGCTGCTTCTCCCTCTGCCTCTGCCTGCCACTCTGTCTGCCTGTGCTCGCTTGCTCTCTTTCCCTCTCTCTCTCTGACAAATAAATTAAAAAAAAAAAAAAAAGAGTCTCTTACAGTTTGTCTTCCTCCCGATCACATCTTGTTTCATTTTTTTCCTTCTGTACCCTCATGAGCCCCCGCCCTACCTCTCAAATTCCTCATATCAGAGAGATCATATGATAATTCTTTCTCTGATTGATTTATTTCACTCAGCATAATACCCTCTAGTTCCATCCACATCATTGCAAATGGCAAGATTTCATTTCTTTTGATGGTTGCATAGTATTCCATAGTGTATATGTATATACCACATCCTCTTTATCCATTCATCTGTTGATAGAGATCTAGGCTCTTTCCATAGTTTGGCGATTGTGGACATGGCTGCTATAAACATTTGAGTACAGGGGCCCCTTTGGATCACTACATTTTTATC
This sequence comes from Mellivora capensis, assembly GCA_004024625.1. Classification (NCBI taxonomy): domain Eukaryota; kingdom Metazoa; phylum Chordata; class Mammalia; order Carnivora; family Mustelidae; genus Mellivora; species Mellivora capensis. The sequence goes on from PISX010003718.1 coordinate 118,668, forward strand.
TTTAGGGTAAATACCCAGTAGTGCAATTGCTGGGTCATAAGATATCTCTATTTTCACCTCTTTTTAAAAGATTTTATTTATTTATTTGACAGGAAGAGATCACAAGTAGGTGGAGAGGCAGGCAAAGAGAGAGGAGGAAGCAGGCTCCCCGCTGAGCAGAGAGCCCGATGTGGGGCTTGATCCCAGGACCCCAGGATCATGACATGAGCCGAAGGTAGAGGCTTTAACCCACTGAGCCACCCAGGCGCCCCTCTATTTTCACCTTTTGAGGAAACTCCATGCTGTTTTCCAGAGTGGCTGCACCAGCTTGCATTCCCACCAACAGTATAGGAAGGTTCTCCTTTCTCTGTGTTCTCACCAGCATCTGTCATTTCCTGACTGGTTAATTTTAGCCATTCTGACTGGTGTGAGGTGGTATCTCATTGTGGTTTTTATTTGTATTTCCTGGATACCAAGTGATGTTGAGAAATTTTTCATGTGTCTACTGGCCATTTGGATGTCTTCTTTGCAGAAATGTCTGTTCATGTCTTCTGCCCATTTCTTGACTGGATTATTTGTTCTTTGGGTGTTGAGTTTGATAAGTTCTTTATAGATTTGGGATACTAGCCCTTTATCTGATATGTCGTTTGCAAATATCTTCTCCCATTCTGTCAGTTGTCTTTTGGTTTTGTTGACTGTTTTCTTTGCTGTGCAAAAGCTTTTGATCTTGATGAAGTCCTAATAGTTCATTTTTGCCCTTGCTTCCCCTGCCTTTGGTGATGTTTCTAGGAAGAAGTTGCTGTGGCTGAGGTTGAAGAGGTTGCTGCCTGTGTTCTCCTCAAGGACTTTGATGGATTCCTTTATCACACTGAGGTCCTTCATCCATTTTGAGTCTATTTTTGTGTGTGGTGTAAGGAAATGGTCCAGTTTCATTTTTCTGCATATAGCTGTCCAATTTTTCCAACACCATTTGTTGAAGGGATTGTCTTTTTTCCACTGGACGTTCTTTCCTGCTTTGTCGAATATTAGTTGACCATAGAGTTGAGGGTCTATTTCTGGGCTCTCTATTCTGTTCCATTGATCTATGTGTCTGTTTTTATGCCAGTACCATACTGTCTTGATGATGACAGCATTGTAATAGAATTTGAAGTCTGGAATTGTGATGTCATCAACTTTGGTTTCCTTTTTCAACATTCCTCTAGTTATTTGGGGTCTTTTCTGGTTCCATAAAAATTTTGGGATTATGTTCCATTTCTTTGGGGAAAAAAAAAGGATGGTAGTTTGATAGGGATTGCATTAAATGTGTAGATTGCTTTAGGTAGCATAGACATTTTCACAATATTTGTTCTTCCAATCCATGAGCATGGAATGTTTTTCCATTTCTTTGTGTCTTCCTCAATTTCTTTCATGAGTATTTTGTAGTTTTCTGAGTACAGATTCTTTGCCTCTTTGGTTAGGTTTATTTCTAGGTTTCTCATGGTTTTGGGTGCAATTGCAAATGGGATCAACTCCTTAATTTCTCTTTCTTCTGTCTTGTTGGTGTATAGAAATGCAACTGATTTCTGTGCATTGATTTTTTTAAAAATTTATTTATTTGTCAGAGAGAGAGGGAGAGAGAGAGAGCGAGCACAGGCAGAGGGAGAGGGAGAAGCAGGCTCCCCGCCGAGCAAGGAGCCCGATGTGGGACTCGATCCCAGGACGCTGGTATCATGACCTGAGCCGAAGGCAGCCGCTTAACCAACTGAGCCACCCAGGCGTCCCCTGTGCATTGATTTTATATCCTGCCACTATACTGAGTTCCTGTATGAGTTCTAGCAGTTTTGGAGTGGAGTCTTTTGGGTTTTCCGCATAGAGTACCATATCATCTGCAAAGAATGAGAGTTTGACTTCTTCTTTGCCGATTCAGATGCCTTTTATTTCTTTTTGTTGTCTGATTGTGGAGGCTAGGACTTCTAGTACTATGCTGAATAACAGTGGTGATAGTGGACGTCCCTGCCGTGTTCCTGACCTTAGGGGAAAAGCTCTCCATTTTCCCCCATTGAGAATGATATTCACTGTGGGTTTTTCATAGATGGCTTTGATGATATTGAGGTATGTACCCTCTATCTCTACACTTTGAAGAGTTTTGATCAAGAAAGGATGCTGTACTTTGTCAAATGCTTTTTCTGTATCTTTTGAGAGTATCACATGGTTCTTGTTCTTTCTTTTATTAATATATTGTATCATGTTGATAGATATATGAATGTTGAACCAACTTTGCAGCCCAGGAGTAAATCTCACTTTGTCGTGGTGAATAATCCTTTTAATGTACTGTTGGATGCTATTGGCTGGTATGTGAGAATTTTTGTATCCATGTTCATCAAGGATATTGGCCTGTAATTCTCCTTTTTGATGGGTCTTTGTCCGGTTTAGGGATCAAGGTAATGCTGGTCTATAAAATGAGGTTGGAAGTTTTCCTTCCATTTTTATTTTTTGGAACAGTTTCAGGAGAATAGGTATTAAATCCTTAAATATTTGATAGAATTCCCCTGGGAAGCCATCTGGCCTAGACTCTTGTTTTTTGGGAGATTTTTGATGACTGCTTCAATGTTCTTACTGGTTATGCTATTCAGGTTTTCTATTTCTTCCTGGTTCAGTTTTGGTAGTTTATATGTCTCTAGGAATACATCCATTTCTTCCAGATTGTCAAATTTGCTGGTGTATAGTTGCTCATAATATGTTCTTATTATTGTTTGTATTTCTTTGGTGTTGGTTGTGGTCTCTCCTATTTCACTCATGATTTTATTAATTAGGGTCCTTTCTCTTTTCTTTTTGATAAGTCTGGCCAGAGTTTTATCAATCTTACTAATTCTTTCAAAGAAGAATCTCCTCGTTTTGTTGATTTGTTCTACTGTTCTTTTGGTTTCTATTTCATTGATTTCTGCTATGATCTTTATTATTTCTCTTCTCCTGCTGGATTTAGGCTTCCTTTGCTGTACTTTCTCCAGCTCCTTTAGGTGTAGGTTTAGGTTATATATTTGAGATCTTTCTTGTTTACTGAGAAAGGCTTGTATTGCTATATATTTTCCTCTTAGGACTGCCTTTGTTGCATTCCAAGGATTTTAAATGGTTGTGTTTTCATTTTCATTTGTTTCCTTGAATTTTTTAAAATTTTAAAAAAGATTTTATTTATGTATTTGACAGACAGATCACAAGTAGGCAGAGAAGCAGAGAGAGAGGAAGGAAGCAGGCTCCCTGCTGAGCAGAGAGCCAGACATGGGGCTCGATCCCAGGACACCGGAATCATGACCTGAGCCGAAGGCAGAGGCTTTAACCCACTGAGCCCCCAGGCACACCTGTTTCCTTGAATTTTTTCAATTCTTCTTTAATTTCCTGGTTGACCCATTCATTCTTTAGTAGGATGCTCTTTAACCTCCATGTATTTGAGTTTTTTCAAACTTTCCTCAGTGGTTGAGTTCTAGTTTCAAAGCATTATGGTCTGAAAATATGCAGGGAATGATCCCAATCTTTTGATACCAGTTGAGACTTGATTTGTGACCCAGGATGTGATATATTCTGGAGAATGTTCCATGTGCACAAGAGAAGAATGTGTATTCTGTTGCTCTGGGATGGAATGTTCCAAATATATCTGTGATGTCCATCTGGTCCAGTGTATCATTTAAGCCTTTATTTCCTTGTGGCTCTTTTGTTAGATGTTCTGTCTATTTCCATGAGGGGGGTGTTAAAGTTCCCTATTACTATTGTATTATTGTCAATGTGTTTCTTTGATTTTGTTATTAATTGGTTTTCATAATTGGCTGCTCCCATGTTAGGGACATAGATACTTAAAATTGTTAGATCTTCTTGTTGGACAGACTCTTTAAGTATGATATAGTGTCCTTCCTCATCTCTTATTATTGTCTTTGGCTTAAAATCTAATTTGTCTGATATAAGGATTGCCACCCCAGGTTTCTTTTGATGTCCATTAGCATGGTAAATTGTTTTCCATGCCCACACTTTAAATCTGGAGGTGTCTTTGGGTCTAAAATGAGTTTCTTGTAGACAGCGTATCAGTGGGTCTTGTTTTTTCTTATCCGTTCTTATACCCTGTATCTTTTGATTGGGGTATTTAGCCCATTTACATTCAGGGTAGCTATTGAAATATGTGAATTTTAGTACCATTGTATTGCCTATAAGGTGACTGTTACTGTATATTGTCTCTGTTCCTTTCTGCTCTGTTACTTTTAGGCTCTCTCTTTGTTTAGAGGACCCCTTTCAATATTTCCTATAGAGCTGGTTTGGTGTTTGCAAATTCTTCTAGTTTTTGTTTGTCCTGGAAGCTTTTTATCTCTCCATTTTCAAAAATAGCCTAGCTGGATATAGTATTCTGGCTGCATATGTTTCTCATTTAGAGCTCTGAATATATCATACTAGTCCTTTCTGGCCTGGCAGGTCTCTGTGGATAGGTCTGCTGCCAATCTAATACTTCTACCATTGTATGTTACAGACATCTTGTCCCAAGCTGCTTTCAGGATTTTCTCTTTGTCACAAGACTTATAAGTTTTACTACTAGACGATGGGGTATGGACCTATTTTTATTGATTTTGAGGGGGGTTCTCTGTGCCTTCTGGATTTTGATGTTTGTTTCCTTCTCCAAATTAGGGAAATTCTCTGCTATAATTTCTCCAATATACCTTCTGGCCCTCTCTCTCTTTCTTCTTCTTCTGGGATCCCAATTATTCTAATATTGTTTCATTTTATGGTATCACTTATCTCTTGAATTCTCCCCTCATGATCCAGTAGTTGTTTGTCTTTCTTTTGCTCACGTTCTTTATTCTCCATCATTTGGTCTTCTATATAATTAATTCTCTCTTCTGTCTCATTTATCCTAACAGTAAGAGCCTCCATTTTTTATTGCACCTCATTAATAGCTTTTTTAAATTTCAACTTAGTTAGGTTTTTAGTTCTTTTATTCTACAGGAAGGGATTTTATTTATCCAGAAAGGGATTCTCTAGTATATTCCATGCTTTTTTCAAGCCCAGCTTGCACCTTGATAATTGTCATTCTGAACTCTAGTTCTGACATATTACTAATGTCTGTATTAATTAGGTCCCTGGCCCTCAGTACTGCCTCTTGTTCTTTTTTTTGTGGTGAATTTTTCTGCCTTGTCATTTTATCCAGATAAGAATAGATGAATGAGAGAACAAAATACCAAAAGGGTAGAAACAATCCCAGAAAGATATACACTAACCAAATCAGAAGCAACCCAAAACTGGGGTAAGAAGAAAGGAGGGAAAAGAGGGAGAGAGAAAAAAAAAGTCATTCATATATATATGAATGACTAAATATATGAATATATATTCATATATATATGAATGATTAAATATATGAAAGACTAAAGAATCATGGATAAAAAGCCATGAATTCTATGCGTTGCTTTCCACTAGCTCTGGAGTTCTGGAGTTCTCACTGATCGATGAACTTGGTCTTGGCTGGATGTTCTTGCTAATCTTCTAGGGGAGGGGCGTGTTGCAGCAAATGCCTTTGCTCAAGGCAGAATTGCACCACCCTTGCCAGGGGCCAGGCTAAGTAATCTGCTCGGTTTTGCTCTTTGAACTTTTGTTCCCTGAATGCTTTCCATACAGATTTGGAGGAGGAAAATGGTAGGCTCCCAATCTCCACCCCGAGGAGCCAAGCACTCAGGGCCCCACTCCTCAGTGCTCCCTTGGAGAAAAGCAGTCAATGCCTCCTGTCTCCCTGGTCTCGGTCATGCTCCATGCTCACCCAGCCTGTGACCAAGGATTTTTATCTCTGGTGCACTGCCCTGTTTGGAGTCTCCAAATGCAGCAGATTCCTGTAGTGCACTCCTGCACTACTCCTCCAGGAGGAGGAAGGTGAGTGTCCCCAGATCTGCTGCTTGTTGGGTCCCTATCTGAAAAGCAGTGGCCTGACTGTGCCTTGGATCACAGTTTAAGGTAACCCTGAGCTGAGGACCCCTCTCAGCTCCATCTCTGCAGCCAGCTTCCCCATTCTGATACCTGGGAGCTCTGCCACTCAGACACCCCTGGTCTTTTTGCAACCCAATTTTCCAAGCACTATTTTTATTTATTTATTTATTTTTAATTGCTCTGTTTGCTTTATTGTGGTGATCCGGAGTGCAACCTGAAATATCTCTCAACTATACTGTTTGATAGATTTTTACCCATCACAAAAACATACATGTTCAGTATTTAGATATGTAAGTAATCTAATGACAAAAAAAGAGGAAAATAGTAAGCACATAATTGAAAAAGGCAAGTCATAAACAACACCATGTTAACCAAACTTCTCTGAATGTTTTAGCAATATTTCATTAAAACTATCTGTGACAAAGTGAAAATGCAATGTTTTCCTCTTTGGTAACATGGGAATAGTCAATAAGTGATGACGCTGCAAGTTGATGGCAGAAACAGAATTAGAAATAAGCCATTCATTCATATGCTCTGTATTTAAGCAGAACAAAGATAATGGAAAATCGTGTATTCTTCCATAACACTCTAGTTACATTCCTAAGAAACTACATGTTTTTTTTAATTTCTTTTCAACATAACAGTATTCATTGTTTTTTGCACTATTTATTAACAAACTCTCATCCTCCTCTTATTTGAAATGGCAACTATATCCTACATTTTCAGTTTTTAGGATGATTTCCAAGTTTTCTTTTCTAAGTCATTGATTTGGCACTCTGTTTATGGTCCAGTACTAACCTATTTCAACTAGATAACAGCTATATTAAATTGAAAGTACCCTATTATGTGCCCCTATCAGATCTGCAAAAATTATAATAACTTACATTTGTTGGTGCTTGCATTGAAAACTATCCAATTGCTAATTTTTTTTTTTTTTACTATTTTTGAAACTTAAAACTATTGCTTTCATTTGACGTAACCTAAGATATTTAGATATTTTGCTAGGCACTGTACAAATATTAACTCACTGAATCTACACAACAACCTATCAGGTAAATATTATTGTGACCCCATTTTAAAGATGTTGGAACTGAAGCACAGAAAAGTTAAGTAATTTCCTCAAGGCCACACACAGGTATAAAGTGGCAGATTGTGATTTTAATTTAGGTATCCTGATGTCATAGTCCGTGCTCTTAATTACCACACTTTATACACTATACAAGAAGGGGGTAGGGTAGAGGAAGAAGCTGTCAATGAGCAGTGTTTGGCAAGGGTGTGAGAAAAACCCATGCATTCTTCCTAAATATATAAGTTGCTACATGTTTTCTAGAAAATAATTTGTTAATGTGCCTCCACATTTTAAACATATCTTCCTTTTGACAGCAACTCAACTTCTAAGAATTTATCCTAATGATCTCAGGGTTCAGAAATGTAGAAGAGTGTCCATTAGAATATCCACCATTGCAGTGTCTATAACAATGAAACACTGGAAGTGACCTAAATGTCTACCAAGAGGGTATTACTTAAATAAACTATACTACTTCTCTATGGTGCAGCCAACAAACAGGATCATGGCTACCTAAACTCTCTGACACGAAAGTCATTTGGGTCCGTTATGAAGCCAGGATAATGCCTTTCTAGTTACAGGGCTGGCCTTTTATGGAGGTAAAGTTGGTGCTTGCCTCTTAATGACATTTGAGACACAGAGAAGCTCCCTGCCCACTTTCGCTCCAAAATACCTTTCCCACTCATACCTGATACTCTCCCACACATCCCTTTAGGTTGATCCTTGCTCCTGCGCTCCCCACTGCAGTGATACCCTGGGAAGCTGTAACAAGCTATCTTTATCTCCTTATGATAAATGTATTGGATGCTTTCCTTTCACAAGGGTTGAATGTGGTAGCATGAGAACATTAAGTACTTCAGTAAGAGTCTAAAACATAGAAACAAATACAGGCAGAAGGAAGGAAAGGAGCTGAAGATTATTAAGCATCTCCCGAGGACAATGAACCCAGTCTCTTGTGTGGATGAGATTCCAAAGCAAGCATGTCAAGCAGCAGTTGCATATGATCAAAATGAATCTGGAAAACTCCTTAAGTCACTCAGAAAATACTGTATATAGAGAGTCATGTATATATTTCATCAGTGTGAAACATACTTCTTGCATATATGGTAAGTGTTAGATATAAAAATATTTCAGGATATTTTATTATGTAAAAGAAAGAAACATAAGGGTGCCTGGGTGACTCAGTGGGTTAAGCATCTGACCTCACCTCAGGTCATGATCTCAGGGTCCTGGGACCAAGCCCCATGTCAGGATCCTCACTCAGCTGGGAGTCTGCTTGTCCCTCTGCCCCTTCCCCAACTCATACTCTCTCTGTCAAATAAATAAGAGAGAGAGAGAGAGAAAGTATAAAATGTATAAAAAGAGCAAGTGTTGAATTTACATAAGTTACTTGTGTATGTGATAGAGTTCCTACTGTATGTAATTTAATACTTTCAACAACACTGAAAGTTGATTGCTATTAGCTTCATTTTGTAGAAAAGTAACTGGGGCTCAGAAAGGTTAACTGATTTTCCCAAAGTCACACAACTAGTAAGTGCCAGACACAGGACTTGAATGCAGGTTTTCTATCTCCAAGGTCAGTTTTATGCACCTCATCACAGTGTCATTCTTCTTGACCCCTGCTTCAACAAGGGTCAGGAGCCCCCTTACCTTATGAACTTCATGGTTTTGCCCTAAACTGGCTCTGGCCTTGACCATATGAAGTGCAATTACTGGACCATTTGGTAGTTCTGTTTTTAAATTTTTGAGGAACATCCATACTAGTTTCCACAGTGGCTACACCAGTTTGCATTCCCACCATCCCCACCAACAGTGCATGAGGAATCCTTTTTCTCTACATCCTCTTGTTCCTTGTCTTTGATTTTAACCATTCTGACAGGTGTGAGGTGATGTTTCATTGTGGCTTTGATTTGCATTTCCTTGTTAGTGAGTGATGTTGAGCATCTTTTCATGTGTCTGTTGGCCATATGTGTGGCTTCTTTGGATAAATACCTGTTCATGTTTTTAACCATTTTTAATTGGATTATTTGGGGGTTTTATGTTGAGTTGTATATGTTCTCTATATATTTTGGATACTAACCCTTTATCAAATATGTCATTTGCAAATATCTTCTCCCATTCAGATTGTCATTTAATTTTGTTGATTATTTCCTTTGCTGTGTGGGAGCTTTTTCTTTTAGTGTAGTCCTAAATGTTTTATTTTTGCTTTTGTTTCACTTGCTTCACCTCAGGAGACATAACTAGAAAAGTGTTGCTACAGCCGGTGTCTGAGAAATTACAGCCTGTGCTCTCTTCTAGGATTTTTATGGTTTCAAAGCTCACATTTAGGTCTTTAATTTATTTTTAGTTTACTTTTGTGTATTGTGTGAGAAAGAGGTCCAGTTTCATTCTTTTGAATGTAGTCATCCAGGTTTCCCAACACCATTTGTTCAGGAGACTTTTTCTCTTCGCATATTCTTGAGTCCTTTGTTGAAAATTAATTGACCATATAATTGTCAGCTTTATTTCTCGACTCTATTCTATTCTGTTGATCTATGTGTCTATTTTCATGCCAGTACTATACTGTGATACCTCCAGTTTTGTTCTTTTTCAAGATTGCTTTGGCTCTTTGGGGTCTTTTGTGATTCAAATTTCAAGATTGTTTGTTCTAGTTCTTTGAAAAATGCTGGTGGTATTTTGATAGGAATTGCTTTAAATGTGTAGACTTCTTTGGGTAGTATAGACATCTTAACATTAATTTTTTCTTCCAATCCATGAGCATGGAATATCTTTCCATTTCTTTGTGTTGTCTTTAGTTTCTTTCATCAATGTTTTAGTTTTCAGAGTACAAGTCTTTCATCTCCCTGGTTAAGTTTATTCCTAGGTATTTTATTATTTTTGGTGCAGTTGTGAATAGGACTATTTTCTTCGTTTCTCTTTCTGCTGTTTTGTTATTAGTGTATAGGAATGCAACAGATTTCTGCACATTGATTTTGCATCCTGTGACCTTACTGAATTCATTTATCAGTTCTGGGGTTTTTTCTGGTGAAGTCTTTAGGGCCTTCTATATGTAGTATCATGTCATCTGCAAATAGTTTTACTTCTTCCTTACCAATTTGGATGCCTTTTATTTATTTTTGTTACCCGATTGCTCTGGTTAGGACTTCCAGTACTATGTTAAATAAAAGTGGTAAGAGTGGACATCCTAGCCTTGTTCCTCATCTCAGGGGTAAAGCTCTCAGTTTTTCCCCATTGACTGTGATGTTAGCTGTGGGTTTTTCAAATAAGGCCTTTATTATGTTGAGGTATGTTCCCTCTAACCCTACTTTGTTGAGGATTTTTATCATGAATGGGTGTTGTACCTTGTCAAATGCTTTTCCTGTATGTACTGAAATGATCATATGTTTTTTTTATCCTTTCTTTTATTGATGTGATGTATCACATTGATTGATTTGTGAATAAATTCCACTTAACCATGTGAATGATTTTTTAATGTGTTTTTTTATTTGATGTGCTAATATTTTGTTGAGGGCTTTTGAATCTATGTCATTGGAGATATTAGCTTGTAGTTCTCCTTTTCTGTAGTGTCTTTATCTGGTTTTGATATCAGTGTAAAGCTGGCCTCATGACTGAATTTGGAAGTTTTCCTTCTCTTCTATTTTTGGGGATAGTTTGAGAAAATGATATTAAATCTTCTTTGAATGTTTGATAGAGTTCACCAGTGAGGCCACCTGGCCCTGGACTTTTGTTTCTTGGGCGTTTTTTGATCACTGATTCAATGTCATGTACTTTTTTTCATGCATATTATACGTCAATTTAAAAAGTTTTTAAGGTATATGTAGGATGCTACCATTTATGTAGAAAACATCTCTGGAAGCATAGTAAGAAACAAATTGCCTCTCTATTTCCTGTGAACAAGTAAACTGTATAGTAGGGAGAGAGACTGGGTGGCTAGAGGATAGAAATGGAAGGAGATTTTCACATTACACCCCTTCATACTTTTGAGTCATTTTAATTTATTCAAAAAATTTTTTTGATAGTTTTTTAAAATTATTTTTAAGAGTAAGTTTACACTGGGCCTGCTGCCCAGTGCAATTATGTTTTTATAAAGACAATGTTTTATTTGGGAATTATCTAGAGCATTCAAAAGTGCATCACCATAAGCTGTGGCTTTATTTAAAAATTGCTGCACTCTGAGGTAACTTGTTCTCCTGGTGAAGAATATACAACAATATAAATTGTCAACATAAAAGAGATTTTCACAGCAGAGTCTTGAGCCTCTTGAAATAGAGGGAGGAATGTTTCAGAAAGTACCAACTGTTTCAAAAAACTGAAAGGCAATTGGGATTCCATTTGTAATGGAACTTTACCTTATGCCCTCTAAAAAGAACAGCTTGTCCTGCTCTCCATATGCATTTGAATCCATTAGAAACTCTGGTAGATAAGTTCAGTACACTGTGTGCACACACACCCGTGTATCAGTATTATTCCCAATTTGAGTCTGAGATCCTTCCAACAGTAAGATCTTCACATGTCATATGAGGTGGTGAGGGTGAGCCATCCGAAGTCTTTATGACTTCCATGCAGGGCTGAGGGACCCTTTGGAGAGAACTCTTCCTAAAGGAAGAAGAACCCAACGGAACAAGTTTATGCAGAGGAGAGATGTGCCCTCGAGTTCGGTGGCTGCTACTTGGCTACTTGGCTACTGTTTCTTGGCTCAGGATCCCCATTCATTCGTGCCTCAGTCCTATGGTGGGAAATAACCAAAAGAGCTTTCAGTGACAGAACACCCACCTAATTTAAAAAACAAAACAAAAAACCACTGTGGGATGGCAGGAGACTATAAGTGACACTGTTTGTATTTGTTTCCTGAGACTGCTACAAAAAATTATCTCAAACTGGGTGGCTTAACATAACAGAAAGTTATTGTCTCATAGTTCCGGAGGCCAGAAGTCTGAAATCAAGTTCTCATCAGGACGGCACTCCCGCCAGAGGCCCTAGGAGACCATCCATCCCTTGCCTTTTCCATCTTCTGATGGTTGCCCTAACATTTCTGGACTTGTGGCCACATCATCCAAAATCTCTGTCTTCATGTTTCTTATTTGTATGTCTGGGACTTCTCTGTATCTCTGTCTTTTAAGGGTACAAATGATTGTATTTAGGGCACCTAGATGGCTCAGTCAGTTAAACATCTGCCTTTGGCTCAGATCATGATCTCTGGGTCCTGAGATCGAGCCCCGTGTGGGGCTCGCTGCTCAGTAGGGAGTCTGCTACTCCCTTGCGCTCTGTCCCTCCCCCCACTTGTGCAAGCTGTCTCTCTCAAAGAAAGAAATAAAATATTTAAAGCAAACAAACTAAAAACCCAACCCCTCCCCAATAATTGTATTTGGGGCTCACTAGGATAGTAGAAGATGAGCACTTCCTCTCAAAATTTTTAACTTAATCATATCTATAAAACTTTTATTCTTGGGGTGCCTGGATGGCTCAGTTGGAAGAGCATGTGACTACTGGTCACAGGGCTGTGAGTTCAAACACTATGTGTGGTGTAGAGATTACTTTAAAAATAATGAAATCTTTTAAAAAATGATAAAATAGCAGCACCTGGGTGGCTCAGTCATTAATCCTCTGCCTTTGGCTCAGGTTATGACCCTGGGGTCGCAGGATCGAGCCCCGTATTGGGCTCCCTGCTGGTGGGGAAGCTGCATCTTCCTCTCCTGCTCCCCCACCTGTGTTCCCTCTCTCACTGTACCTCTCTCTGTCAGTAAAATAAAAACTTAAAAAACAAAAAATAAAATAAAATAAAAATAAATAAATATCTTTTTTTCTCAATAAAGTAACATTCACAGATACCATTCCTTCCACAGGCCTTTTTTTTTTTTGGCCTACCACAGGACTGTCACATGCTAATAATGAAGCAAAATCCAAAGAGGGTGTGGGGGACAAGTGCTCTTCCCCGCTGTACCTTTACTTCAGCAGCACACAGTAACCACGCAGGACCTGGGCGGCAGAGGTCGGGGATATAACACTGTGATTGAACTGACTCAATCATAAGGGCCCAAGAGAAACTCCCGGGGCTGGCCAGGATGTTTCAAGGTCACAAGCATGGCGGACTTTGCAGGGAGCTGGGATCCTGAATTCCCAGGAGGGGGCAGGAACATTCGGTGACCACAATAAGTGAACAACTTTGTATCCAAGACCAGAACACAGGGTCCACATCTGACTTGGAGAAGTAAGGAAGAAACTCTTGCCACCTCTAGTTGTAGCCGTGAATCAGACAGGTCCGCCTATTCTAGGGGATCCAACTCCTCCCCCTGACAAATAGCCAGCTTAGTTCTTGTCAAGTTTTCACCACTCAGTCCCAGGCAGCTCCATCCCTCAGGTTGTTCTGGGTCTCTGTGGTGTGCTCCAGGCCCAGCCTGGGGCCAGTTTCCAAAGGTCATGCCTAGTGTGTCTCAAACTAGCTTGGGCTCCATAGGAGGTGAATGACCAAAGACCCAGAAGGTATACTAAGTCAGAGGCAGAATCCTGTCAGTTTGGGGGCTTATACCCCAGGTACAGACTAAGATGTGGGCCAGCAGTTCCCTTGGACCAAGGCCTTCCAGGCAGCACCAGCATATCAAGCTCTCTAAGAGCTACGTGCAGGGAAAGGCATGCAGGTAGGGCTGGACGGAGCTTCAATGTTGTCAAATGCCTAGCTGAGTATCTTCGGGCAAGGCCTGAGATCTCTAAGCAGAACCTGGGCTTTGTTTTATTTCATTTCATTTTGTTTTCTCTTCAAGAAAGTACAAGTACAAGGGAGGAGCAAGATGGCGGAGAAGTAGCAGCTGAGACGGCATCAGGTAGCAGGAGATCAGCTAGATAGCTTATCAAACCATTGCGAACACCTACATATCCAACAGGAGATCGAAGAGAGGAAGAACAGCAATTCTGGAAACAGGAAATCGACCACTTTCTGAAAGGTAGGACCAGCGGAGAAGTGAATCGAAAGCGACGGGAGGATAGACCGCGGGGGAGGGGCCGGCTCCCGGCAAGCGGCGGAGCCACGGAGCACTAAATCGGGACTTTTAAAAGTCTGCTCCACGGAGGGACATCGCTCCAGAGGCTAAACCGGGGTGAAGCCCACGC